>CAMAPF010000058.1:600000-895000 GCA_945859915.1 Cuscuta epithymum | reverse complement strand
TCTTAAATGGTCCGTTGACACCATCTTTCATTCCTTCCTTGATTCTTTCGAGCTTTACATCTCCCGGTTGTCCGTTCTTGATTTCGTCAAAGATAGATGGTATAACAGTCATAGTACATAACTGTATTTCACCATCTACTTCGCCATATTGCTTTACTTCCAAGCTCAATCTTTCGAAGTCTCGGAATAGTTCTTCTGGTAATATCCATGTTGCCCGGCATGAGTGCTCAGATTTCCGACTCAAAGCATCCGCCACCACGTTAGCTTTTCCTTCGTGGTATTGGATTTCTATATCGTAATCATTGATAAGCTCGAGCCATCTTCTTTGCCTCATGTTAAGCTCTTTTTGAGTGAATATGTACTTCAAGCTTTTGTGGTCAGTGTATATCTTACAATGTGCTCCGTATAGGTAATGTCTCCAGATTTTCAAAGCAAATACTACTGCAGCTAACTCCAGGTCATGGATAGGATAATTGACTTCATGCACCTTTAGTTGTCTTGATGCATAAGCCACCACTTTCCTATTTTGCATCAACACACACCCCAACCCCTTCTTGGATGCATCACTATAGATATCAAATCCCTCCGTCCCTGACGGTAGTGTCAAGACCGGCGCAGTTGTGAGTCTTTTCTTCAACTCTTGGAATGCTACTTCACAATCTTCATTCCATTGGAACTTGGTTGTCTTCTTTGTCAGGTTGGTTAGCGGTCTTGCTATCTTGGAGAAATCTTTAACAAATCTCCTATAGTATCCCGCTAGACCCAAGAAACTTCTTACCTCTGTGACCGAGGTAGGTGTATGCCATTCAACCACCGCTTCAATCTTCGATGGATCTACGGATACGCCTTCCTGGGTGATGATGTGACCCAAGAACGCTACCCGATCCTGCCAGAAGTCACACTTTGAGAGTTTGGCATACAACTGGTTCTCTCTCAAAGTTTGTAACGTGAGTCTCAAGTGTTTCTCGTGATCCTCCGGGGTTTTTGAATACACAAGAATATCATCGATGAATACCACCACAAATTTATCAAGATAAGGTCGGAATACACGGTTCATTAGGTCCATGAATACCGCCGGCGCATTTGTTAAACCAAACGGCATCACAGTGAACTCGTAGTGTCCATACCTTGTGCGGAATGCTGTTTTTGGTACATCTTTTTCGAATATTTTCACTTGATGATATCCAGAGCGCAAGTCTATCTTAGAGAACGTGCTACCTCCCTTCAATTGATCAAACAAGTCGTCAATTCGGGGCAATGGATACTTGTTCTTGATAGTTGCTTGATTCAACTCTCGGTAATCGATGCATAGCCGTAGACTCCCATCTTTCTTTTTGACAAATAAGACCGGAGCGCCCCAAGGTGAGACACTCGGTCTTATGTACCCCTTCTCTAACAACTCCTCTAGTTGTTCCTTCAGCTCCTGCATTTCTTTCGGTGCCATCCGGTAAGGTGCTTTTGAAATTGGCGCGGTTCCGGGCATCAACTCAATTGAGAATTCAACTTCTCTCTCAGGCGGCATCCCCGAAATCTCTTCCGGAAATACGTCCGGAAATTCATTGACTACAGCAATTTGGTCTTAATTGACTACACCTCTTTCATAAAGCACAGGTAGGTTTCATACCCCTTTCGGATATGTCGCCTTAATTGTTGCATAGTCATCAGCTTCATATTAGGATTGGATGTGATTGTGTTGTAAGATATTCGCTTCCCATTTGGACCCTTCAAGATCACCTTCTGTTCATCATAGAGGATCCTGGCTTTATATTTCCCCAACCAATCCATGCCCAGTACTATGTCTATATCTTTTAAGTCAAATTAGATTAAATCTCCAGGTAGGTTGGATTCAGATATGAGTATGGGAATATTGGAGTATATATTTCCACAAGTTACAAATTTATCTGAAGCAGTTCTTACATTCAAGTCTATTCTAGCCGTTGGTTCAATCTTCAATTTCTTAACGAAACTAGAAGATATGAAACTGTGAGAAGCACCAGAATCAAATAGAACATAAGCAGGCTCAGAATTTACAAGGAATGTACCTGAAACCACATCATTAGCATTGGCTTGGGCCTGATTCATCACCATGATTCGTCCTTGGTTTGGACGGTTGCCATTGTTTCCGCCATTGCCATTGTTCCCTCCATTGCCATTGCCATTGCCACGATTATTCTCCCCTCCTCCTCGAGGGTTGCGGTTGTTATTGTTGGCGGTGGCATTGTTGTTGTTATTTTGTCCTCCATTTGGCCCAACTTGGTTCAAATCTGGTCTCCCTCCATCATGGTATTGCACTTGGTTCACTGGTGCCCCATTGGTCTTCGAGAGACATTCGAAGGTTCGGTGCCCTAGCTTCCCACAATTGAAGCACTTAGCTAGGCTTCCATCGCAGTTAACACCGGGGTGATCTCTCCCGCACCTTTTGCAGTAGAAGTGCCTATCTCTGGGAGCACCTCTCCGAACATTTTGTTGGTTTTGACCGTGGAAATTTCTTCCACCTTGGTCATCTATCCTCCTCCTCCCTTCTTGTTGTTGTGTAGGTGGGTGCACTCTGACCCTCTTTTCTCCTCGACCTCCATCTTCGCTCCTCTTCATCTTCTGGTTTCTCTGTCTTTGTAGTTGCTGAACTCGATAGTGAACTGCAGCTTTATCATAAGCATCAGTTAGAGTTTGGCAACCCAAAACAGCGACGATTTTCTGTGTATCATAGTTTAGTTCATAGATAAACTTCTCAACTTTGGTGCTTTCATCAGGCACTATTGTTTTCGCAAATGGCGCGAGGTCCACGAATTTATTGTGATATTCCTGGACACTCATGTCCAGCTGTTTCAAATGTATGAATTCATCACGCATGGTGGCCTGAACGTGTGCAGGATAAAAACGTTTCCTCATGGCAATCTTGAAAGCTTCCCAATTGAAGTCAGGTTGTTAACGTAAAGTTGGGCCTGATGAGACCCACCAGTTATCCCCCTCTTGCTGTAAATAGTAAACAACAATGTCAACCCTTCGCTCTTCCGGACAACTCACCGCGTCGAAGAGTTTGTCAAAGAGTCGGAGCCAATTCTCGAGGATACGTGGATCTTCTTGCCCACGAAAGCTTGGAGGGTTGCGAGATGCCACTCGTTTTGTGGCATCATTCCCGTTGTTCTGGTTTTGATTGTTCTGGAGCATTGTAGTACCAAGTGTGTGCATAAATTGTGCCAGTTGCTGAACGCTTTGCGCCAACTCAGCATTGGTGGGCGTGTTATCAGGGTCTCTTCTTGGTGCCATGATATCTTAATGACACAAAGTATTCGTGTAAGAATTTCTATATTTTACTCCTAAGGATCCTAGTTCAACTAAGGATTCCATAGGCTATGTAACAAGATCATATAAAAATGTACATAACAATCATACAGAGGATTCATACTTCACATAAGAGCACTTTCGCACATAATGTTTGTACATACCTTAGCCACTTAGGAATTTTGCCTTATGAGGCATTCCATTTAGCATTTGGGGTTCCCATTTCTCATATGGGCCCACAATTAGCAAAATTATCACATACATGATAAATACTCACAAGGTCCTCACCACGTTCCTAAAAGGCCATTTCCTAGCTATATTATCTTTCTTAATCTTAAAAATATTTGAAAATCTCCCTTTTGAAGGTACAATTTCAAAGGTTTCCTTCAACGATTTCGAACAACGAAGTTTCAGCACAAGGAGAAATTCCCAGGTAGTTGGACGAGCGCAAAGGCTCAATTAAGAACCAACAGCCTTAGACTCTTATCGTCTTGGTGACAGAATTTCTCCATACAACCTATTACCTCGTGTTCTAATCCCTTTGGAAAACCTAAGGCTCTGATACCAACTTGTTTGTAAATCATAGACACTTGAGGAAACTTTTTACTTGAAAATCCCGAATTTGAAAAAAAAAAACCGTAAGGCTCGGATACCAATTTGTTAGTATCACTTAAAGTAATTTAAGAAACATTAGAACTTTTGAAAATTTGTTTGGAAACCTTTTTGGAAAAATGCTTTGAAAAATGCCCCAGAAAAACCATGTCTCTGATACCAGTTTGTTGATAACAATAAATTATATTTGTGGAAATTTTTCTAGCTAATGCTTCGGGACGAGGCATCTAATAACCACGTACGTAGTACCAATAGTATACATGCACCATGCCTTACCCCGGCCATCTAGTCATGCTACACACCATACAAACAATACATGTGAAGGAATATCTATAATATATATAATTGCTACTCCGTATATTATTTTTTGAAACCAGCCCCAAAGACACTTGCACATGGGTCTGCAATGCACGAGCATGGGTCTTAAGCGTGCTTGCACGGGAGTAGTCTTGGGATGGGTGACCCCCTGGGAAGTTTCTCAGGGCGCGCATGAGTGATGACAAAGTGAGCGGTAAAGGCTTGTGGTGGTTTGTGAGGACAGTACTAGAGGTTCGGAGTAACTACCTCAGGTCCCGCGGGACCGGGGTGTTACACCTACGGTGCAAGGAGTAATGATGGTCGGGTTGCAAAGGCAAATTGACGAGTTGACTCGGCTGGCAGACAGTGCGCCGACGCAACCATGTATCGGTCTCACCTCTCCTCTCTCGCTGAGGATCATGGCCTTCGAGGCAGTTCATGGCCCAATTTGCTTCTAGCTCTATGCCCAAGAAACACTTCAGCTCCCTCATGAGCGTCAAGTAGGGCGTCGGGGAGTCCCTCTCCGCATTTCTAGTTCGATGGAGGAATGAAACTTAAAGGGTCGGGACCTAACGAAGTGCACATGGATTACCCTCTTTACCAATGCTTTGGTGATGGGGGACCTCTACCAAGATCTGAAGAGGGGTCTGAGGACCAACTATGTTGAGGTGCTGACCTTCACGCATAAGTATGCCGCCATTGAGGAGGAGATTATCCTAAGGGATTGGGCGTCGACGGCAGGGGCGGAAATAAGAGATACCCCCGGTGGCTGGAAGAAGTTCGAGTGGGCCCTCTATGTGGCTTCCGTGTCCGCTCCGCCCCCCAAGAGGGACAAGCTAGATCGAGCCTATCACCTTTGGACCAGCGGATCTGCATAACTCTCTAAGACCGCATCGAGACGAGTTGGTCATCAACATGAATATCAAGAATGCCATTGTGAGATGGATCCTGATAGACACGGGCAGTATCGTCAACGTCTTGTATTGGGATGTCTTTGAGAAGATGGGCCTGAGCAAGAGTGAGCTGACTCCCCCACGGACCCCAATGACCAGCTTCACAAGAGACTGCATTGATGCAGAAGGAACAATCTCCTTGCCGGTGGAGATCAGCGATGGCTCTCACTGCACGGCGGTCCCCATGACCTTCGTGGTCGTACGCCTGAAATGCGCCCATAACGCAATCCCCACTTCGAAATGTTACTTATTTTTAACTAGAGAAATTAGGCTCTTTGATATCCACTATTTATATTTAATATAACAAAAAGCACATTTATATATGGTTTGCACATGGAAAGATAATTTATATGCATATAAAAATTGCTATATATGTTGATAGTCACTATTTATATTTAATATTCCATAAAACAAAACACACATTTATATAGAGTTTGCGCATGGAAATATAATTTATATGCATATAAAAATTGTTAGGAGTGACATAAAATTGATGGTTATGCATTTTATTTTTCTAATTACATAAATTAACAAAGTAGATACACCCACTTTTTCTTTAATTATAGAATTCGATCTACTATAGTACTATGTATGTAGGTAATTGGTATAGTATACCTATTATCATGACTATCCGTCATTGCTCTTTTCGACAGATCAGTCATAACTTTGATAGTGAACTCTCACACTTTTCTTTTATTCATATATACTTCGTACTTGGCATACCTCTCTATATATGTGTGTTTTCATTAAATTACTTTTAAAGTAACCCAAACTTAAATTACCATAGATGCATTGGAAGTTGAAACTAGTGCATGCGCTTTTATTGTCATCACATGGCTTCCAGTCTAGCCTAAGGTGCAGCTGCACAATTCATTCCGATCCGGTGCGTCTCACATACAGTGTGCTACCGTAGTCCACACCGTAACTATATAACTACTCAATTTTCATGGTTTGGCGCCGTGAAGGTTAACGGAGATACCCACGGCGGCTGTTCTGAGATGGAAGGCATTCGGCATAAGACGGTGAAAGTTAACGGAATCAACATGCACGTAGCGGAGAAGGGGGAGGGCCCACGGGTGGTTCTCTTCTTGCACGGCTTCCCGGAGCTGTGGTACTCCTGGCGCCACCAGCTCCGTCACTTCGCCGCCCTCGGGTACCGCGCCGTCGCGCCGGACCTCCGCGGCTACGGCGGAACGGACGCCCCCGCCGCCGCGTCTAGCTACACTTGCCTGCACGTCGTGGGTGACCTGGTTGCGCTGATCCACTCCCTCGGGGTGGATGACAATAAGGTTTTCCTGGTGGCTCATGATTGGGGCGCCATTATTGGGTGGTATTTCTGCATGTTCCGGCCTGATATGGTGGAGGCGTTCGGCGGGATCTCTGTTCCGTTCCGGCCGCGGCACCCGGCGGTGAAGCCGGTTGAAGCCATGCGGGCCGTCTTTGGAGAAAATTACTACGTCTGCAGATTTCAGGTAAACGCTATTATTTTTTCCTTGCATCAAAATCATCACGTCCCTCATAGATAATGAGCATTCACTTTTATTATTAGTTGACTAAAAAATGTTGACTTTTCAAAACAATTTGGGACGGAGGAAATATTATTATTAAAATAGTCAATGCAACTTTATTACTTTCCTCAACCAATAACAATTCATAAAAAACTGTAAAATTGATGAGTATATATAAAGATTGCGTTGGTCCCTCCGTTCCTGTGAGTATATGACACGAGTTTTTAAACAAGTAATTAATTGCTCCGGAAGTAATTCGGCTAAAAAAGAGAGGAAAGAAAGTTTTAGAAAAAGTAAACATATGAAATGAAAATAATTAAAGAGAGATTAGTTGGGATAGGAGAAATTGTGACATGTAATGAGTATGAAAGAAAAATTTGAGTAAGGGGGTGTGGATTTGATTCTTAAAACCGCTTCTGCTTCTTCAGGGAGCAGAAGTAGAAGTTGAAGTGTTTGGGTGAAAGTGCAGAAATACTTCCGGTGCTCTAATTTAGTCCTAGAAGCAGGTTTTTAAGAAGTTGGGAAGAGACCATCTTTTCAAAACTAATTGTGATTCTTCTACTGCTTTAAAAAGAACCAAAAGCAGAATCAGTTCCAAACACCCCCTAAATGTGTAATTAAAAATAGTACTCCCTCTGTCCCTAAAAGAAGTTCCATTTCGCTTATCGAGGGTCAACTTAAATCAATCTTAAACTCTTACTTTTTATATCAAAATTTTATAAAAGTTGAATTGTTTTTGAAGGCTTTGTAGCGAGTTTATTGTAGTTTCTGAATATGTAAATTTTATTTACTAAAAATAATCCGAGTTTTCACAGGGATCATTTAACTTTATCGTCGGTCAACCTTCGTAATCCGCAATTGGAACAACATTTAGGGACGGAGGGAGTATATTTTTTGCTAAAATAAAATATGTACCTTTAAATGGGACACCCAAATAAGAAATAAGATAACCTTTCAACAGGACAGAGAGAGTATCATACTCCCTCCACCCCAGAAACAACTTCCATCTTTCTTTTTTGGCAGTCCCAAAATTAACTTTCCACTTCCTTATTTGGAAAATACATATCAAAACATTGCAAAGCAGTGACAAATAGTGCCAAAATAGTGTCAAAACAGTAAAGTTTACCACCCAAAAAATTTATATCCTTAATATGTGTGAAATGCAAAAGAGAACTTATTTCTGGGATGGAGGGAGTACTTGATAATATTTGAGTTATTAAAATTCATTTTTTTACTTTATTCATACTATACGTTATCAATTCCATAACTATAACATAATATCACTTTTCTTAAAATTTGAACCACATCCTTTTATCTCAATCTTTGGGGGGCGGGGTAGTTATTACGGAGTATTATACTCCGCAGTAAATATATTTAGGACTAAATGTAAACATAATTCTACAAAATTACTGATAGGAGTAAACAAATAGTAATTCGCTCTTATTATTAAGGAAGTACGTAATAAGAGTTTAAACAAGTTCAGCTTTTCGATTTGACTTCAAACAATTTCACCCTCGAGCTGTAGTGATCGAAGAAATGAAGTCTAAGTCTGATCTGATCGTTAAATAATCAACACAATCCCTAAATACCCAACTTCCGTTCTCTTTTGAATTTTGATTAGTTGTATCATTATTAGTTATATATGACTTGTATGATTGATGATTTTGCATTATTCACATATTTGACTTTGACTAAATTTTATGTATTACTCCGTATAAATTAATGGTCAATAAATATATATGAAAAATGGATCTTTAATTTGCAAATTGCAATTAAAAAATGACGAAGGAAGTATAAATTTACGAGTTTTGTGTGGCATGAGTAATATGTCGTGAATAGTCCTCCATATTAAATAGTGATATTTTGAAAAAACAAAAAATGTAAAATGAATAAATGATTAACAATTATAGACGTAGGTAGCTTTTTTGGTTGTCGACTTTGAATGAAAACTGTGTGATTATGTAGACCACATTTTTGTTTCCATACATGGATGATCGCAGTGGAGGAGCTAGGGGGGTCAAGGAGGGGCAAGCGCCCCCGCGCCGACCAATTTCTTTTACTAGTATTACTTATAATATGTTTCTTGCCCTGACTTCTTTTTTTAAAAAGAAGAAGTACAACTTAAGGTTATTTCAAGATTAAGTGTTAAAATAAATAAAAAAGTATTTTAAAAAGAAGTAAAAATGAAATATAGAATAATTGGGGATTAATTGAGTCATTGACCAAAAAAATTAATGCTTAACAAGAGACAAATGAGCATCTAGTTTAAGGCCAAGTAGAAAAACGTGCATAAGTAGAAAAATGAAAAAAAAAAATCAAAGCCCAAGCCACCACTTACTAAAGTCTAAAGTCATTAAGTGATTAAAAATTTACCAGTCAAAGCTACTCAGTCTTGCGGAGTTATATTCATCTGAGTTTTCAACTGTTGAGCAAATGGGGCTTAAAGAACAACTTCAAGTTTGGATAAATGAGATGAGAGGAAAAGAAGCATTTTCCATTTTACAAAGTACTAGTATTGGTGAAGTGTCTAAGAAGATGATTGAGCTTACAATTCACAAATCTTTTCACTTGGTCTATCATCTTATTGAGTTGGCTCTAGTGTTACCAGTTGCAACATCCACCGTTGAAAGAGTTTTCTATCAGCATTTGATGACTATCTTACGGATTGCTTAGTATGCTACATCGAAAGAGACATTTTTCAAGAAATTGATAATGAATCTATTATGCAACATTCTCAAAATATGAAAACTCGTAGGATTGATTTGCCTAGGTTGCATAAGTAATTCAAGTAGTATGTAATGAACTATAATTTTTTGCTAATTTATTACGTTATTGTTCTTCTTATTATATTTTGGACTCGCACTTTAAAATTTTTAGTCTTCGATTTGCCCCTCCTTGGACAAACCTCTGGCTCCGCCACTGGATGATCGAGATCATGAGATGGTGAAAGGTCTTCAACAGATTTATTGAATGGTAGCTTATACTAGTATTGACTACTTGCAAGTTAAGAAAGAATGAGCACAAAAGAATAGCACTATATATAGTGTGAAAGTGAGTTGCGATATTACTCCGTATTGGTTTTGCCTATTCTCTCTTCCAATGGCCCATGAGCGCTATTTTATTCGTGAAAGACTGAGAGGAGTGAGAGGTACGTTTATACTGATTTTGCCTATTTTATACGGCTCTCGTCGAAAACACGTTTTGATAGTCAATTTGATGTTTGCTTCTCGATGGAAACGTTTGACGGGCACATATGTTGGTTTCAAGTAAGCAAATGGTTCACCATGGTTAAAATGAAGCTCATTCGTTGTACTTACACAAGCGTTTTACAAACAGTGTACAAAAAGACGTACAAACTTAAATTAATTAAAAGAGTTGGTGAGATCTCGAAAGCATAACAAATCAATGGATCATGAAACTAATCATTATCATTCAAGAATCAACCCAAACTTTTGAAAATTGTTCGAACAATTCGATAGGTTTTCAACTCTAATCTATACACCCAAGGCGTCTAATGAATTTGGAGTCCCCAGTTAAAAATGTAAAATCGGGGCCCCACATTAATATAAAAAATAAAAAAAATCTCAATATAAATACTTATACTCAAATCAATTGAATAGTGATTAAAAGAGAAGAGAACTAAAAGAGTAAAAAAAACAACGGGAAAAATGATGATTCTATATTTTTCTTCCTTACTAAGTAACTATGTTTTACTGATTAGTATTAATATATATAATTTTACTATTATTGAAAAACGGAGTATAAAATATTAATATTTTTAAAAAATTTGGGGTCCCATAAATTCGGAGGCCCTGTTCTGGATAACCTATTGAGCCCCTAAAAAACGGTCCTATATACACCATCAAACACAAGAAATCGTACTTAATTGATTATTTCACGTGTCCTTGCTCTTAGGTTCCTACCGCAGTGGCGCAGTAGCACAGCTCTTGGAACAACCACCACCGATAATTTCCTAAATAAGAGTAAATAAAAGGCAACTTGTTAGTGTATGAGTAAAGTTTAGAAACTCTCGGAATAGGAGTTATCATGTGTGATTGCACAAAAATATCACTAGTACTTGCTCATCTCCACAGTGGCGTATCCAGGGAATATCATGAGTGGGGACGAATTCACCCTAAATATTTTCTCAAGCATGTCATATGTAGTTGAACACCTTATGAACTATATTTTGAAATTAGTTATTTTTTTTGGAACAAGGCGGCTTAAATTGATATCACAGCATTCAGCCAAAGAACAAGAAGACAAAAGGACCACTTCCAACCACCGACCCTCAAACCAAACTTAAAGCCAATCACCCTGGACAAAGCAATATAGTTTGTTGATCCTGTAATGGGTCTAAATGAGTCTAACGTGGTTAGAGTAAACCCCCTCATCACCCCAACCTAATGCAAGAGTCTGACTGAAATAAAAATAGCAGAAGACAACAACGACAATGTTCTTGCCTAAAAAACTCAAAAAGAGTAAAACGAAATTTAATAAAATAAACTGACAGAGCAACCGAATCCATGCTTCAAACATTATCCTCAGCGGTGGCTCAGGAGGGGGACGGATCATCAACCCTTCATCTTGAAAGTTGAAACATTCCCTACAAGCCCACCACCACAATTTCCAATGGCATCTCCTTAATCCCTGCGATTATAGCACGAGTGAACCCGGAATCCATGCTTAATGGAGTCTCCCCAATCGAAACCAGTAGCACAAGCGAGGAGTCCATAACCCGAGCAAAAAGCACGATCCAAATTTGCTTCTTCCTGCTTACCCTCCAAAACGCCCGAGCCAATGCCCTGCTGCATTCGAAACCTCCCAAACTCGTCGATCAACAACCTGCAGCGCAACAGTCCACCAAAGTCCGTGATTCCTTCTCAAAGCCCGCAAGTCCGAAATCGAAAACCTGCACAATGATAGAGAAACAAGGGATTCCAACGACTGGAATAAAGAAATCCGGCGAGGCAAGATCCGATTTGCCAAACAAACTGACGAAAAACGAGTAAAGGGTTAGTTTGGTCCTCGAAGTTGCAAAAAAGGCGTCAAATAAGTCCTTATATAGAAGATTATGTCCGGACGTGCCATTTGAGGTGGCCCCCGGTGGAATTTTGTGATAAATTTTTTTGAGCATCTTATTCAGTAAGTCTAGTTTACTCATACCAAATTTCAGCTAAAAATTCAATCGGGAAGACATTCAAATGAATTCTTGAAGATAACAGCGTTTTTAACGGCACAGTTATCTTCAAGAATTCATTTGAATGTCTTCTCCATTGAATTTTTATCTGAAATTTGGTATGAGTAAACTAGACTTAATGAATAAGATGCTCAAAAAATTTCATCAAAAAAATCCACCGGGAGCCACCTCAAATGACACGTCCGGACAGAATCTTCCATATAAGGACTTATTTAACCCCCTTTTTACAACTTCGAGGACTAAACTGAGCCTTATCCCGACGAAAAACTCAAAAGTTGCGCATTCCAACCCTAATTGCTAGGGAGACGACCGCGGCTTGGGGATTACTTTTGCATATAAAGTTCGATGAAATCTAAAAACATCATTTTGAAATTAGTTATAGATAACAAAATATTCATTCGAAGAAAAACATGTAATCGTGTTTGAAACATTTGAATAAGAAACGAATAATGTATGTATGTAAAATTCATGTAAATTATGCACGCACAATTATATCAGTTTATATTAAGTTCAAAAATATAAGTAGCAATTACTAGACTGTGAGGCCGTTTGGTAACATCATTTTTCGGCTTATCAGTCTTATCAGCCAACTTTTTCACCAAACACGTAGCTTTTACTTTCGCGCACTGAATTGTGTAATAAGCAGAAAAAGTAAGGTTGGAGTTATTTTTCTGGCTGTATTTGCTGAAGTTACTGTAGATGACCATTTTAACTATTTTTACATATAATTATTTATTTATTTTATTAATAAAATATATTTTAAATTTTTTTTACTTAAAACAGCAGAAACAGCCAAAACAGCCACTTCAGCCAGAACTTCATACATTTCAGCAGAATCAGCCAAAACAGCCGATTTCGTGCTACCAAACGGGCTCTGTATAAATTACATGCAAATAAAAATTTAACTGTATAAATTACGTGCGAATAAAAATTTAAAATGAACTAGTTTAAATCATGCAAACCAAAAAAATTGATAGGAATTATGTACATCTACTTTAAATTTGGTTTAAGCTTAAAAAATGGAGAACATTAAAGAAAGTGGATAAAAAATAAATATATGTTGTTGGGATATATTATCCCGGTCTGTTACTGTTCAGGAGCCCAAGACATTATCCAGTACGGAGCCCGAGCAGCTAGGCCCATTTCGGCCCATACGGCCCACTTTGATCACCAGGCCCGATATCGGCCCGTTTGGCCCATTAGGGTGGAGAGCCCCTTCTCTCCTTCCCCTATAAATATGGAGCTTAGCCTCCATGTAAAGGATCGCTTCCTTCTTTCTTCTTCTCTCTAGCTAGCTTACAATACTCCATTAATGGGAGCTCAAATTGTACAATGTAATGGTGAGGAGAGTCCTAATGAGAATGAGAGGGCTTGGACATTAGCCTAAAAAGTCCCGTGGTTTTCTCCCTTTCCGGGTTTCCACGTAAAAATAGTTTGTTCATACACATTTATACATATATTTACTATATCGTGTTGGATTAAACTCAACATATGTAAAGGGAAGTTAGGAAGGATTTCGAACCCTTGATCTGTAGGACGAAGAGTCACGCATGTAGCTACCGCTTCCGTTGGGCCATAGTCATTTTAGAAATTAACAGGAGTAAAAACGTTTTGAAATTTTAAAATAGGACTTTCACGTTTGTATTCCCTAAATAGGAGTAATTCTGCTAAGTTTGGAAAAATGCCAGGTTTAAAGCCGAGTAATGCCAAACTTGGCAGAAATTTACTCCTATTCAGAGAGTAAAAAACATGATAGTCCTATTTTTGAATTTCAAAACTTTTTTACTCCTATTTAGAGAATTCTTTCTAGTCATTTTTAGTAGAAACAAAACATGATTTTTTTTCAAAGATAGGACCAATTAGTTTAAACATTCTTAAATAGGATTTTTTTGATGTGTGATTGGACCAAAATACCCCCACTGCTGCCTGCTGCTTGCCGCCGACCACCTGCAGACGAACCGGACCGCTGGTTTCTGCCGGCCGTCGCTGGAAAACTTCCAGAATTTTTTTTCTGGCGGTCAGCCAACGTTTCTGCTATCGGCCGCCATCAGATCAGTTCACCGCCGCCGAGCTGCCGCCACCACCGGACTGTCCCCGCTACCAACGGACTGCCTAGCTTGATTTTGAAAGAGAACGGGGGGGAATTAATTGGGTTAATTAATATAATATAATTGCCAGAGTTCGCCGCTGCGGCTGGAATCCGCCGTCGACCGCTGTCAGAGTGTTGCAGCCACCACGGACTGCCTTGGTTGTGCAAGGAAACTAGGTGGGCAATTATTTAGATCAATTAATTAATGAGAAAGTACCCGAAATAGGACTAAAACAGTTTGAAAATTCCAAAATAGGACTGTCATGTTTTTATTCGCAAAATAGAAGTAATTACTGTCAAGTTTGGAAAATACTGTCATGTTTGAAATTTGATACTGCCAAAACATGGCAGTAATTAGTTCTATTTTGGAAATAAAAATATGGCAGTCCTGTTTTGGAATTTTCAAACCTTTTTAGTTCTATTTTGGGTAATATTCTCTTAATTAATTAAATAGAATAAGAGTAAAAAAGGTAAGGTTCGTTAGTCCTATTTAAGGAAAAACATGCATGTGGTCCTATTTTGGAAAAACGATTGAGTTTTGGTTCTATATTGGACAATTTTCTTTTTTTAGTATTCTTTTCATAATTAATGTATATAACATTCTTATAAATTAAATACAAATATATAGGATTTGGGTGGGGTTTAGTGAGAGCAGCTACCTCAACTGGTCTGGTAAATGTATGGTCTATATATGTGTGTTTTATAACTAAGGAGAGGGTTACACGTTCGAAACTCACTCAACCAAAGATGTCTGTGTTTAATAGAACATGTATTATATACGAGGTATATTTGAGGAAATGTACCTGATACTCTGTAGGGGTAGGGGGTGCATCATGTACAAACAATGCTTATTGTGCAAATATTTGTACGGTGTATTTTTGCGTTATTTGTATTACATATAACGTTCAATGTGTTGCATATTATTCTGCAATGAAATAAGTAGTTGCATACTAACATTCAAATACTGCATCCAAAAAAATTTGTTTTATAACCAAAATGTCACCGTGCATCTATTGCCTTTTAGATCAACTCATCAGAGTGCCAGAATGAATTTCTAGTTTGAGAATTAGGACATGTTTGCATTTGATCCTTTATGGTACTCCCTATATGTTATTTACAGTATAATGGACTGAAAAATTACACACACTAAACTTACTTATACTAATCATGTTCATTCCAAAATTAAAACCACCTTGAAAACAGCCTAAATTGTTTGAAATTGTTTTTATATGCATGCATTAATATGGAAACCTTCATACTCGATCTTTGCTTGGATGTTCCATATACAGGAGCCAGGAAGGATAGAATCTGAAATAGCAAAATATGGAAGTGAAAAAGTGCTGAGGAAAATATTCACTGACCGGAGAACAGGCCCTCCCTGCATACCAGAAGAAAATCCATTTCAAATTGATGAGGCCACGCAACCTGAATTGCCCTCTTGGTTTTCTGAAGAGGACCTCAACTACTACGCTACCACATTTGATGCCAAGGGATTTGCTGGGGGATTGAACTATTATCGCGCTATGGATTTGTAAGTTTCCCCGCTACATTCCGTGTGAAATCGAAAACCGAAAAACTGAATCGACAAAATTAAGGAACATAAAGTTACATTTGTTCGAAATTAAAGAATAAAATGAATTTATGTTGATCAAGGAACACGAAATTAAAATGTTTTTTGGGATAGAGGGAATGGTAATTATAAATTATTAATATAGCTAATTAGAGCATCTTGTGAATAATTGGACTTGTTTAGGAACTGGGAGCTAACAGCAGCATGGACAGGGGCACAAGTGAAAGTCCCAGTGAAGTTCATAGTTGGGGATGTTGATTTGGTGTATACCACCCCAGGGGTTAAGGAATACGTGCACGGGGAGGGTTTCAGGAAAGATGTGCCCTTGCTGGAAGAGGTTGTTGTGATACAAGGGGCAGGTCATTTCATCAACCAGGAGAGACCCCATGAAGTCAACCATCATATCCATGACTTCTTCAAAAACTTCTGATCAAATGAAAGATTAAATTAATTCGCGCCTTCTTATTTGCTAATTAATACTGTATTCACTACCTATACTATGCATGTGTGGTTCGTTTTCTACTTATTATCATGTCGTGGCTAACTCCTGATTAAATTCCTAGTTTGAACTTACGATTGTTCATTCACTTTCCAAATATGTCTAGTGACATCTAAAACTATTGAGTCATTACTTCATGAATCAATTGGGCTTACGAGATACCATGATGGGATGTTATTGTCATTGAGGTTGATTTAAACGCTACCGGACTATTATCGAATTATCCATCTTGTTGCGCCCCTTTTAAATTTATTCGGCCAACGTCGAATTCTATTGGATTGCTCCTCAATGCTAGCCATCTTCTCGATCAAGAGGGAAATTTTAATATGGACCTGTTTAGATAAAATTTAGTGATTATATTAATTTGGGTTATTTAATACATCCAATTAATTTAATTATAAATTATGTCATTGAAAGAATGAACCGGTCTTATTAATTTCTTTATTTTGAACCCAATATAAAATAGTGGCCGAAAAAGGTTTGATCCAACTTATGAAGAGGACAACGAATCTAGTTAAGAAATGTGCTTATATGCATTGAAAATAGCCATGAACTTTGTTAAAAAAAAACTGTTTAGATACATCTCACAATTCAAGTGCTGTTTTTTATAGCCATTTAAATGCAAGCAAATAGAATTTAAAAACCCGTTTTAATTGAGGCCCAAGAGATATGGACGAATTTTGAGATCCCTAATGCATATTCCATCCCCTCCAAACCTATAAATAGGGGTCTTAGTTGAGAGAAATGGAGGGGAGAACTTCTAGACAAAGAAACGCTGCAGAAAAACTTTAAAGAACTCTCGAGAGGCTCTGAACGATTCTGAAGAAGAGAAAGATATCAATTCACGAATTTTATGAAGAATATATGAATAATCCTTTGTAATTTCGTTGATTCTTGATAAAATAAGCCCAAAAGTTGCGGAACGTTCGAAGATCTGAAAAACGAAGCTTGAAGATTCGAATATTTGTAGAACACGGCTTTGAAGATTAGAAAATATGAAGAACGAATCTTTGAAGATTTGAAGGTATTCATATGAAGATTGAATCGAGATTAAATTGAAAATCTAGCCATATATCCCGAGAAACCCTTTAACAGAAGATCAAGCCACAAAATGATCCTTTTGTTGAAGATCAAGCTACTTGAAAACTGAAGGCCCTTCAAGCTGAATTCTGCATTCCAGAAGATTTGAAGAACAAAGATTTGAAGATCTGAAGAACGTTCGATTATTTAAAAGATTAAAGATTTAATTTTGAATTAAATTCTTTAATTATATTTATTTCAAATTGCAAGTGAAGAATCAAATGATTCATATTTAGAGATTGAAACCGATATTCTCATATATTATTATTTGCGACCAATTTTGAGTAAATACTTAAAATTTGTTTCACAATGTCATTTTCGAAAGTGTGATACATGAAATTTATAATTAATGTTGTACTTTTGTTGAAGTAATTTAGTACTTTTTGTGAATAATGGGAACATGTTACCCTAATGAGGGTCCTAACAGATATATTTATAATAAAGAGCAGTTGTCAAAATACATAAGGAATCCTACTACCTACGTCCCGGTGGACTTTGCCAAGTGCAAAGTAGGTGAGGAATAAGAATAGTAAAAACTGTGTGGTTGAGATTTGTGCAGAAGAGAGAGAAATGTGCAGAAACACAAATTAGTTACTTTAATAGGAAAGTGGCAAAGTTTTTTGGGACAACCAAAAAGGGAAAGTTGGCAAAGTCCAATAGGACGAATGAAGTATTTTATATTAACTATTATACCACCTCAAACTGTGTGGAAGATACAACGTGCATGTTGTCCTTCAAAAAATGAAATTGCTGACCAGAAAAACTTTTTGTAAAAATATCAGTTAACTGAAGATGAGTAGGAATATGTTTAACTACTAAATCATCATGAACAATGTAACTCTCTCGAGAACAAAGTGGTAATCAATCTTGATGTGCTTGCTCCTAGCATGTTGAACAGGGTTGAGAATCAAATATGGTGCTTAAATATTATCACAAAAAAAGTTGGACTGACACACGAACTGGGAACCCGAGCTCGAACAGAATCGAACAAATATGTATGGTGTCCCGAATAGTGTAGGCAATGGCACAATATATAATGCCTCAGTAGAAGAGTTGGACATAGGAGGCTGCTTTTTGGACTTCCAAGAGACAAGTTTAGGACCCAAGAAAACAGCAAATCCAGTGGTAGAGCAAGAACTCTATGGAGCCATAATCCATAATCAAGAATACCCTATAAATATCTGAAAATGCTCTTGACTGCAAGCATATGAGTGGTATGAGGAGCATGCATAAACTGAGACACTAAATGAACGGCATAAGTAATATCAGGTTGTGTGAAAGTTAAATATTGTAATGTACCTACCATACTGCGATATTTATTAGCATTTGCTAGGAGTTCACCATTAATGAGGGAGAGAGTAGTGCGGTTGGCAAGGGGAGAGCGTACAGGTTTGCGAGTGTGTAAGTGAAAACGATGAAACGCACAAATCAGACACATATTTTGTTTGTGAGAGAAAGAGACATGTAGGAGTGCGAGCAGCCTGATCTTTCATGGCAAATTGAGAAACAATGATGCGCATGAAAAAAAGCAACAAGAGAGGAGGAGTTACCATTAATTTTAATATCATCTACATATAATAATAAATAGAGAACAGACGAACCCTGACGATAAATGAACAGAGAGTTATCAGACTTGCTATAAGAAAAATTGTGAGAGGGGAGAAAACTACTAAACCTATGAAACCAAACCCGTGGCGACTACTTAAGACCATTAATAGCCTTACGTAAGCGACACACATGAGTAGGGAATTGAAGATGAACAAAACCCTGTGGTTGACGCATGTAAACTTCCTCAGTGAGGTGGCCATGAAGGAAAAAAAATTTTTACATCTAAGTATCTAACTGATCGACGTATGGCCTTATAAAAAAGCAGCAAGTGTAAGAACAATACGAACATCGGTGGCTTGACAACAAGGCTAAAAGTCTCGGAAAAATCTATACCAGCCTGCTTGAGAACAATACGAACAGTGTGGGCTTAAAACTTTTTTGAAGTTAACCTGAACCATGGCTTTCTGTGTTTTGTGTCTATCTTGAGATCATTGTTTTTTTTATATTAAACAAAACTAAATAATCTATATCAGCCTGCTGATTAAACCCTTGAGCAACTAAATGCGCTTTATGACGCTCAATAGAACCATCAACATGAAATTTAGTTTTACAAACCCACTTAGACCAAACCACATTTTTAGAGTTGTCAAACTGGACGAAATCCCAAGTATTATTATTAGTGTTAAGAGCATTAAGTTCATCTATCATTGCCTCTCTCCATTTTAATTGTTTATGTGCCTCATAATAACAAGTGGGATCAGCTTGAGTAACAACTGTTTGTAAATTAAACAGTTTGATTTAAAAATGGCAGATTTGGCCATAGTTTGCATCGGATGAATATTGATTACAGGGCAAAGAAATAATCGAGGTTGGGGAAGCGGTGGTCCACGGTGGGTGTAACTGGCTGGGAGAAAGTTGGGGCTGCTTAAGGTGGGCCGAGAGGGCTATGTGGGTGGTCTAAGGTGGCTGCAGCTGGCTAGGAGGTGGTTGGGGCCGCAGGAGGTCAGCCAAGTGGGCTATGCGTAGAGTTGTGCATGGGTTGGGTTCGGGCGGGTCGGGTCTGTGTACCCTCAACCTGTTCGGGTTATTTAATAAAAACACTAAGAAGGCGTTTACTTCGCTGCTAAAGTCACAGTTAGGTTAGTAAGACATGTGAAGTAAACACGCAATCTGCTTAAAAAGCTGCTTACTAATCGAAAGAGGTGCTTAAAATGCCGCTTACTAACCATACCACCACCCCATGTATTAATTAAGCGGCATTTTCAGCTTTTTTAGTTTCCGAATTTACCCTTACCCTTACCATTTGCCCCTACCCTATATTACCCCTCTACTCGCTACCCCCTCTACCCATGCATAAATGGTACCTTAACTATTGGTAATGTTGCATTTTGGTACTTTAACTCTTAAATGAATCAAAACGCTGCCTTAACCATACATAAATGTTACGAATTGAGATTTTATTCAAATTTCCAACCAAAAAATCCTTCATGACGATCAAAATTCCATGTGAATTATGGTAAAGTAGACTTTATGCATAGAATTATGGCCGCCACGTGTGCTTTTTTGGTCGGAAAGTTGAATAAAATCTCAATTCGAAACATTTATGTATAGTTAAGGTACTATTTTGATTCATTTAAGAGTTATGATACCAAAATGCAACATTACCAATAGTTAAGGTAGCGTTTATACACAAATTGTATGCACTACTGATGAGTCCGTATTTAGACACGCATTTGATGCGTGTTGGGATCGGCTTTTGATGGTTTTCCTAGCTTTAAGGTGTTGCAAGTCTCAATTTTAGCTCAAGTTATGTTTACCAAGCGTTGGTTCGAGTTTTGTGTCATTTGGAGTTAAAATCAGGATTTTAGAGTTTGGCACCGGCGCTTGAGAAGCAATTGGGATGATTTGAGAAGCATTTGAGAATGATTTGATAGCTTTGGAGGTCACCGGAAGATTCAAGATGAAGATTTGAAGGAAAAAGAGCTCTAGGATTGGCTACGGGGTCAAAAGAAGATGAATGAAGCTTGAAAACGACGATCAGGATGACCTTCTGTCAACCGTTCAAGCATATCTCTTTGTAGAAACATACAATGTACACAATTCAAGTTCCATATGAAATCTAACTTCAAGGGCTACAAATTATATGAAGACACCTTTGCAAGAATCTGAGAGGAAGAAGGTGAAAACAGACGATGAAGTCAGATGATCTCTGCTGCGATTTCAGAAAGACACCTTCCACCGTTTTGATCATATCTCTTGATTGGATGATTCAAATCACATTCGGCAACTTGGGGTGGATAAAGGACTTCATTATCTACAACTTTCATGAAGGAAGAATTGCCAAATTCGGAAGTTAAGTAGGCACGATCGTCCCCTCAAAGTCAGGCACGATCGTGCGAGAAGAGAAAAGCACCGCGGAGTTACTGCCAGCCAGGCACGATCGTGCCTGGATGGAGGCTCGATCGTGCCTGCCCAAAATGCGCGTTTTTTCTCCGGAGGCACGATCGAAGGCATGATCGTGCCTGGCTCCAAAAATCCTAATTCAGCTCAAATTTCACCCGATTTTTCTATTTAAACAACCTGTAAACCCCCGTTTTGAAGGGGGAGCTTAGAGAGAGTGCCTAGCACGAATTTTAAAGGGATTTTCAGCCTTGTTTATCAATCTTTTGGTATTCTTTGTAAGTTCCACCTTTTTAATTAATGACAATTAATTCTATTCTTCCCAATTCTATTAATTCTTCAATTATGAATTGTGAGTAGTTTAATTAGGGATTGGGATTGATGAAGGGGTTGATCATGATGTATGGCTAGTTTCTTGATGAATTAATTGCATGAATGTCGTTTAATTTGTGTTTGAATAATTTAACTGATATCTTTTGTAACCTAGAACGCACGCTAGAATTACAATTGCTTGTAGAATAAATTAAGAGAGATCTAGTTTATTCTAGGACACCTTCACACACACTTAATCGTTCGCTAAGAGATTAGTAGCGATTAAGGGGCCGTAAGCTCGCTCGTCTTGGCAATAATTTAGGATCATGTCGCATGAGAGATCAGTCTGGTCCCCTAATTTATTGTACTCTACGCCGTGAGAGCGGTAAGAACTTAGTAATGATTAGCTAGGCTCAATTGAATTAATTTCATGTAATTAGGCCTGATCTGCCAGAAATCTGGTTACCCCGGAATCAATCCCTGTTTCCTTCGTCATTAATTAGAGAGAACCCATTTATTTTAATCGTTTAGTTGCATTTTAATTTTTCATACCAATCATATCTTGCACGACACATTTATTTTATTTATTTCTTTTAATCGCTGAATTTAATTAATTCTTGGTTCCCTTTTGTCCGTCCCTGTGGAGACGATACTCGTACTTACACCACTATATTACGATCTATTTTAAGTGCGAGAAAACACACATCAGTTTTTAGTTCTTCGTAGGATTTTTCTGTGCTAACCTTTCAGGTAATTTCAAAGAGGCATGAGATGAACCCATTCAGCCAAATTCCTGGAGGAATTCCTTACCCTCAAACCTCCATGGAATATTCACCATATACGCCATACCCTCCTTACACTCCTCCTCCTCCTCCTCCTCCTCCTCAATATTACACATCTCATCAAAATTATTCTCCTACACCACAAAATTTCCCATCTTCCTATTCTTACCCTCTTCCAAATACGCAATACTCTCAATCTCATTCTCCTAAAAGTCCCGAGGAATTGGTTGATTGCTTTCCTAAAAATAGCATTTGTAACTTCTGTGGAGGTGGTCACCATTCATGTCTTTGCCCCATTCCTCCATACGACCATCCTTACTGGGCAACTGCATACCCCACTTCGTCCTCCCCACAACTTACAAACACAAATGTTTTAATCACTCCTACGTCTTTGCCGAGCTATGAGCCACAGGATTCAGACGATGAATTGGAAGAGACAATTTCAGAGAAGCTGTCTGACCTGGAAGAAACACTCAAACGTTTCATACAAGCTTCTGAGGTAAATAATCAACAAGCAAATGCAAGGATGCAAAACATGGAAAATCACTTGGATCAGCTGTTTAAGGCTTTATCTGAGGAGTCCGAGAGATCCCATCCTAGCGACACAGAAGCGCAACCTGAGGAGACCAATAGAGATGATCATGTGAGTGAGTCAGACTATGATGGTGGGAATATGATGGATGATACACTTCCTGATGCTTTTGAAAACCCTCCTATGTTTGGAGATGAAGAAGAAGATAATAGTGTCAAGTTGTTTTTCTAAGAGTACAGGAAAAAGTTTGAAACGGTACAAGCTGTAACTGATGAAGTCACAAATCACTGTGATCTTCATACAGAAACTCCCCATTCATTTGATTTACCGTTAGTCTCAACACCTGATGAGGGCAGGGAGAAGATCAGTCATGATGATGGTGCTACGGAGGTAGGTTTGGGTATTGAAGATGAGTTGGGAAAAGATGATTACATGCTCCAAGAGAGTGGGGGCAAGGTAGATGATGTCTATAATGAAGAAGTCCTGCTCCACAAGCAAGAATTCCCCTCTTGTACACATGCACCGATCCACTCTTACGAGGTTTCAGATTTGGATTTCTTTGATCCATTCCTTGGTGATGATATTTCTTTGTGTGTGGAGAATGATTACAACTGCTTGGAGGATATTAATAAGAAGAGTGATGAAACGAATTGGGATGCATTCATGGGGAGTGATACAGAGTCTGGAGGAGAGGTTGCGAATATGTTATTTGTGGAGAAGAAAAAGACTTTTCTATGGTGCAGTTAGATCACGGTGTTGCTCATAATCTTTTCTTTGAGACATGTTTTGAGCTTCCAGTGACACCTGGAGTAATCAAAGTTTTCACTCATGTTCTCTGTCCGCCCGAAGAGGATGAGAGTTTCATACTTCACTTCTGTGCTGATGAGGGTTATGAAGACCATGTGCTACCTACGTTTACTAGAGAATTTAAAGGTCTGCGCCACTTAATGGCATTTGTTGAAAGGAAGCTGGAAACGTTGATGGTTAGTGCACCACTACAGTCTTTGCAATTTGAGAGCTTATGAGGTATCGTCGGGCACACGAAGTTAAAAATAACGCTTCTCGGGAGGCAACCCGAGCTTATTTCTGCTTTTGATTTTGCTTTTGCTTTGTTTGTTGTTTGGTTGTTTTGCTTTGTGTTTTTGTTGCAGCTCAGGGTCTTGTTGTATGGATGATGTGCCAAGGATTACATTGACTCAGTTTAGTTCTGCATCGACCAACGCCTTAGGGAAGTTTCTTTGACTCTTTTATTCGCTTGTTGAAATATTGACTTGAGTTTAATTTGAGCACGCGTGACCCTATCCTCTTTACCCCCTTGTGCATAATGCATTTTTGGTCATCGAGGACGATGCCAAAGTTTAAGTGTGGGGGAGTGAATTGGGCATTCGGGCAGTAATTGTTACATGTGATTTTTAGAGTTAGCATGCGCAGGTGTTAGTTGTATATTCATAAGGAAATTCATGTCAAAATGTTTGAAATTTTTTCTTTAAACTGTGTCTTTGTGAGCTGGCTAGCGTTTTGACCATGCTTTTAGGACATTCTTAAAGTATTTAGGCTTAAATTGCTTGCATGGTAATCTAGTTGTTGAAAGGATGAAGGCATTAGTCACCCATTGAATTTTCCAATAATCATCCACCCCACCTGAAAGAACCCTTTAGGAGAAGCCTTTTTGAGCCTGACTGTTCTTTGTTACCCAATTAATTGAGCTCCATAGCCAACTGACCTGTGTTCCTTACCCGTGAATATTTCTGACATAGTCTTGGTGTTTAGGGAACTAGGGGATTAATTTGCTAAGTTTAGGGAATTTTTGTAGGAGCCATTCTTGGCACTGTTCCTATGCTCCAAATGGGGTAAGAGCAGTCACTTTTTAGGAATTTGATACTTTCGAGGATTGCATTGTAGACATGGATTCACTTTTAAATTAATGAACTTTAATTGCTATTTTTTCCTTGGTGAGGCCGAGATTAGAATGGGGTAATGTCTAGTGAGAATCCGAAAGGTGAAAAATTAATATAGCTAGACCTCTTACTTTGCGAAAAAGAGAATGGGAGCCCCGGTCAAAAAGCGTATGATGAGACTTGGGTATCTTTCGAAAGAAATGACGTTCTCGTGCCAACATGACAAGGAAAACTGAACCTAATTAAATGAACTTGGAGGCTATTGCAAAAATTAGCTTTAGTCCCTTGCGTACTTCAAGTATACGTCAAAGTACAAATGTGCCGCGGCGGTTTAGCTTAGTTGTACACCATGTCTACTCTTTGCATAGGTTTAGATGATTTTTCCTAAATTGTGGCCTACTAAGTTCTTTGATCCTAAAAATAGCCCTGAAATACCTGAATGCATCAAGTCTTTGTTAGGATGTTCCAAACTATCAAAAAAGGGACTGTTTATTACCATTCACCACCGCCTTCACAAGTCCTTCTGATCGGTAGCTAGTTTATTAGAGTTTGTTGTCACTACTTTAAGGATGTTGTGAATAATTTTGTCAAATATTTTAGCTAGAGTACAAAGATGTAGTTTAAGGAAAAAATTTCTTGGTTTAGTTTGTCTGTTCTGTCAATATCCCTTTAACTACATGTGCATGCTAATTGTTTTGATTCCGTGTGGTGATTATCGTAAGTCCCGTTGTTCAGTTTGCTTGAGGACAAACAAAGACTTAAGTGTGGGGGAATCCACTACACATTCAAACTACACACTATACATTCAAATTTGACAAGTATTTGTAACATATTAAGTTACAAACATAACACAATGAGATATAAGTTTATTTTTAATTAACAAATTGTACAAAATGAGCAAGTACATAGCAAAACATACAAAAAAAATGGAACTCCATAAAGACCATAACTAGCAAGTTAGAATCTTTCAAAAATACAAAATGAAAAGAACTACATACCTTAGATCCATACATTCCATTACCCTTAACCTTTAATCCTGCGCATAAAAGATAAGTAGTAAAAAAAGAATGTGTCGATAAACGAATACCATAAATTACTTTTCATAATTGACAGAGTTGATAAAATTTGGTTAGATTGCTTCTTTTCAATTCAAAACAGATTGGGGGCATTCAAAATATTTAATGCTATGTTTCAAGTCATCTAAAGATACATGCTAAAGAGGTCAAATCCAATTTAACACTAACTAAACTTAATACCAACCAATCTTATTTCAGTAAATGGTAGAAGCTTTCATCATTTCCTAAAGGGAAACTACTAGTTTTAGTGGAAAACATAAAAAGAGACAAAATAAAATGAAGAAACACTTGTCCCGGAAAACAGAAGGGCAAATGAATAGCACCAACAGGAAACAGAGGGGTTGTGGGAAGTGGAAAACATCCAACACCAACACTTCCAACACCACTGTTAGTCAACAGGAACACGACATGTTAATGTTACTTATTGATTAAAAAATCTAAGGTTACCTATTGATTAATAAATAAATAAATAAACCATTAAGTTCACAAGTGCATGATCCATATAAGATCCAGAGGCGTGTGCAGAAGCATTATAGGTCTCATTCATTAACTCTGAAAAGGAAATACACAACGTCACATTTACATATAAACAGAAATAACATTAAGTGTATGTACAAATTAAAATAACTTGTTTCCAACCTCTCAACTTCATCAATTTTTTCCTCAATTGATAGAGGCTGGTTTTGCATTCTCAACCAATCTTGAGTACAAATTAAGGCTTCCACTATTTTAGGAGTCAAAGAGCTTCTAAAACAATCTAAAACTCGACCACTAGTACTGAATGTGGATTCAGAAGCAATTGTGGAGATGAGAACAATAAGAATATCTCTAGCCATTTTAGACAGTATAGGGAATGTCTAGCTATTTAATTTCCACCATCTTAATATATCAAACTCTTTATCTTCCTCAAGAATAGCCTCACTCAAATAAATTTCCAACTCATTTTTTTCCAAGCCCAACAGCCCACTCTCTAATTTCTGTTTTTTCAGTTGTGCTTTGAATTTGGAGACTAGTCTGGAAGACTCAGCCTCACGGATTAGTAAAGTAGCAGGAGTTGTGCTTGATTCAAAGCTTCCACCAATAGTTTATGTGTAACTAGTGACATAATCAGCAAACGGCTCAGATAGAGTATTTCTCAGGATACAAAGCATTTCTAGGGTCTAGAATTTCTCACCCTTTTTTAGTATACAAAGCATTGAATTGAAAAGGCGTGTATTCAAACTTGTCCCTAGGGTCTAGAACATTTACAAAGAATATCAGATAGTTCATCTTTTCAGGATCACCCCAGTAGTTATCCGATTTGAATTTCATATTACTTCCTATGCTACTTGTAGAAGGTTTATCTGACTTGATCAAGTCTTGAAGGACCAGAAACAGATCAGACCATTCTGAGAAGAAAGTATTAGAAGTAACATAGAGAGAGTCTAAAATTCTAAGTGTCATATACTAAAAATTTTGCAGAATTGTCACCATAGAATCACAAGAAATCCAATTAATAACATCTGGAACATCAACACTCAAATCAACAGAATAACTGGATTCATTCTCATCATAGGCTTCATGTCACGCCCCAGACCGCATCTGAGCGCGTGTACAACCGCCGTATGACTAAATGACGTCACCCACGAGTCAACGTGACTTAGTCAAACAAGGCGTCCATGAACATAGTCCATACCATACTCAGTAAGTAAACATACATAACAACATCACATATTAGGATTGAACGAATAGCGGAAATATTCAATATTCAATCGTGGACCACACATGGCCAAAACGTAGGCACGCAGGCCCAAAACAATTGTATTTATTACAAAGTATCCATGAGCATAGTTTATAGTTTAAAAACAATAAAGGAAGCACGAACCACGTCTCCCTTTAGATCACTTCACCGAGCAAGGTGAGAATAGCAAACTTGAGCTTCAACCTGAAATGGTCCCCCCCCCCCCCCCCCCCGAAGGGGTCAGTACAAGCACCGAGCGAGTAGCAAGCTAAATGTAGAATAACTAACGTTTCAAGTATAAGACCCAAACATAGGGTGATACATATACGTATAGTCTTTCCCCCAAGTTTTGAAATACATATTAGTATATATACACTTGGAAATACCCGACCCGTAGGTCATTGTTTATTTGGGAAAATAATAGAAGCCAATGTCCTTGACTTAAATCCCAACCCACCCATATACCTATGAGTGTATAGAACTCCTCGTTCAAATAAGTTATCATAAGGACATCACCCGGTCCTAAATCATTAAAATGTAATCTATGAGTTTTGAGGATAACCGCCCGATCCTTGGGTACTCCACCCTATAACCGAGTTTTGAGGATAACCGCCCGATCCTTGGGTACTCCACCCTATAACCGAGTTTTGAGGATAACCGCCCGATCCTTGGGTACTCCACCCTATATAACCGAGTTTTGAGGATAACCGCCCGATCCTTGGGTACTCCACCCTATAACCGAGTTTTGAGGATACACGCCCGATCCCTGGGTACTCCACCCGACCTATGACTTACCACATATCACACTAGATAGGGTCTATATCATATCTTACTAAAGACTAAACCAAGTCTTAGAATTAAATCAATAAATATCAAACCTTGACATTTAAATATCATATTCCATGCAATTCCATGCACAATATACTTATATAGGACGGCCGGGGTTAATCCCCCCTTCGAACCGGACCCCGAACCGCATTTTCAGCGAAAATGGAATTCGGTGGCAGCAGCTTAACCGGCACCGGTTATGCCCTATAACTGGCGCCGGTTATGTCCGGAAATTTGGGTCAACGGCCCGTTGACCCCCGAGTTGAACCCCGAAACGTGCTCCGTTTGGCCCGAAATTTTTATACAACATATATCATGTCTAAAACAACAAATAAATGCCATTTTGGTCATCCAAAACATCACAAATGTTTTTATACATTTTTCATACTTTTCACATGCATAATCATGTAGTTTCATTCACATAAGCCTAATTTCCTTGGCTAATTACATGTTTAAACTATCTTAACATCATTATGAATACTTATAACATTTATTTAAGTAATCTCATACTTAACCCAAGAGTTATAAGACATTAAGCCGTCCACACACCTCAAATGAGCGTGATGAAGTTCTACCCTTCTCGGTTGAACTCCGGCCAAACTCCGGCGAACTCCGGCGACAACTCCGGCGACAACTCCGGCGACTCTTTAAACTTCGTGAAAGCTCTTAAATCACCTTTGACAAGTCCCTAACAAGGTTTTATCATCACAAAACCCATATCAATACAAATAACCTCTAAAAGGTTATTTTCCGGTGAACTTGTCGGTTTAGCTCCTAAGTCCATTTTTGGACTTAGAACTATCTTCCAACCCATCATTCTACACTTAAGTCATGTAGAACAATCCTCAAGGGATGCCTAAGAGGAAAGCAAAGCAAGGGATGCCGAAGAGGCAAAGAATCTCCTTGTTCCTAAGCTTAGGAACAAAGTTCTCTTTGGGCCATCAGGTAAAGAAGCTTAGGAACAAGGAGATTCTTTGCCTCTTCGGCATCCCTTGCTTTGCTTTCCTCTTCTGCATCCCTTGAGGATTGTTCTACATGACTTAAGTGTAGAATGATGGGTTGGAAGATAGTTCTAAGTCCAAAAATGGACTTAGGAGCTAAACCGACAAGTTCACCGGAAAATAACCTTTTAGAGGTTATTTGTATTGATATGGGTTTTGTGATGATAAAACCTTGTTAGGGACTTGTCAAAGGTGATTTAAGAGCTTTCACGAAGTTTAAAGAGTCACCGGAGTTATTGCCGGAGTTCGTCAAAGTTCGCCGGAGTTTGGCCGGAGTTCAACTGAGAAGGGTAGAACTTCATCACGCTCATTTGAGGTGAGTGGACGGCTTAATGTCTTATAACTCTTGGGTTAAGTATGAGATTACTTAAATAAATGTTATAAGTATTCATAATGATGTTAAGATAGTTTAAACATGTAATTAGCCAAGGAAATTAGGCTTATGTGAATGAAACTACATGATTATGCATGTGAAAAGTATGAAAAATGTATAAAAACATTTGTGATGTTTTGGATGACCAAAATGGCATTTATTTGTTGTTTTAGACATGATATATGTTGTATAAAAATTTCGGGCCAAACGGAGCACGTTTCGGGGTTCAACTCGGGGGTCAACGGGCCGTTGACCCAAATTTCCGGACATAACCGACGCCAGTTATAGGGCATAACCGGTGCCGGTTAAGCTGCTGCCACCGAATTCCATTTTCGCTGAAAATGCGGTTCGGGGTCCGGTTCGAAGGGGGGATTAACCCCGGCCGTCCTATATAAGTATATTGTGCATGGAATTGCATGGAATATGATATTTAAATGTCAAGGTTTGATATTTATTGATTTAATTCTAAGACTTGGTTTAGTCTTTAGTAAGATATGATATAGACCCTATCTAGTGTGATATGTGGTAAGTCATAGGTCGGGTGGAGTACCCAGGGATCGGGCGTGTATCCTCAAAACTCGGTTATAGGGTGGAGTACCCAAGGATCGGGCGGTTATCCTCAAAACTCGGTTATATAGGGTGGAGTACCCAAGGATCGGGCGGTTATCCTCAAAACTCGGTTATAGGGTGGAGTACCCAAGGATCGGGCGGTTATCCTCAAAACTCGGTTATAGGGTGGAGTACCCAAGGATCGGGCGGTTATCCTCAAAACTCATAGATTACATTTTAATGATTTAGGACCGGGTGATGTCCTTATGATAACTTATTTGAACGAGGAGTTCTATACACTCATAGGTATATGGGTGGGTTGGGATTTAAGTCAAGGACATTGGCTTCTATTATTTTCCCAAATAAACAATGATCTACGGGTCGGGTATTTCCAAGTGTATATATACTAATATGTATTTCAAAACTTGGGGGAAAGACTATACGTATATGTATCACCCTATGTTTGGGTCTTATACTTGAAACGTTAGTTATTCTACATTTAGCTTGCTACTCGCTCGGTGCTTGTACTGACCCCTTCGGGGGGGGGACCATTTCAGGTTGAAGCTCAAGTTTGCTATTCTCACCTTGCTCGGTGAAGTGATCTAAAGGGAGACGTGGTTCGTGCTTCCTTTATTGTTTTTAAACTATAAACTATGCTCATGGATACTTTGTAATAAATACAATTGTTTTGGGCCTGCGTGCCTACGTTTTGGCCATGTGTGGTCCACGATTGAATATTGAATATTTCCGCTATTCGTTCAATCCTAATATGTGATGTTGTTATGTATGTTTACTTACTGAGTATGGTATGGACTATGTTCATGGACGCCTTGTTTGACTAAGTCACGTTGACTCGTGGGTGACGTCATTTAGTCATACGGCGGTTGTACACGCGCTCAGATGCGGTCTGGGGCATGACACTTCAAACACTTTTTCATGAGATATAACTGACTTCAGCATTTAGTATGTGCAATTCCACCTAGTTTGAACATCAAGGTGTAGTCCACACTCAATGTTCTAAAACGCGCCCAAAGACGCCACCTAATCAGGCCTAGGCGTGAGGCGTCCGCTTAAAGCCCCGCATACCCATGATGCGTTGCCAAAGGTGGTCAACTGTAGTGTTGACCATTTAGGCTCAAAGAGGAGCCGACCTACAACAACTTATTCGAAGGGAGAGAGCTGGAGTTTTTTTCTCAATTAATGTTAGAAAATAATTAATTACAAAAATAAGGTTTAGTTAAAATTATTTATCTACTTTAAACTATGGTTAGCGGAAATGACAAATGGAACAAATAGCGAAAAGTAGCTTGGAAAGAGAGAAACGTCATTGCTTCCCACTTACCCCCACCCCTAATCCCCTAACCCCTACCCCTAATCCCCTAACCCCTACCTAACCTACTCCTACCCCTACCCTACCCTACCTTACCTCGACCCACCCTACCCCGACCTTACCCTGTCATACCCAGCCCTACCCCCTATCCTACCTTACCCCAACCTCGACTCCACCCTACCCACAATCCCCAACCCTTACCCCTAACCATGATCCAACCCCACTGCCCCTACCTTGGCCCCACCCCGATCCCAACCCCATACCACATGCCCCAAACTTGGCCCCACCTAGATCCTGGCCCCACCTTACCGCCATCCTACCCCCGCGTAGGGGTGGGGTCGGGGTGGGACCAATGTGGTAGTGGGTTGGGGTAGGGTGGTTAGGGCCTAGGGGTTAGGGGTAGGGGTGGGAAGGGCCTAGGGATGGGGTGGGGTCGGGGTCGGGGTAATGTAGGGTAAGGGGTAGGGTAGGATGGGGTCGGGATCGGGGTGGGGCCTGGTGGGGGCATGTGGTAGGGTCGTTGTAGGGAAAAGGGGTACGCGAGGGTGGGGTGGGGTAATAGTCGAGTAGGGTAGGGGTAGGGGTAGGGGTAAGGGTAAGGTACAAGGATGAGGTACTGGGTAGGGTGGGGTTGGGGTGGGGTCGGGGTAGTAGCGTAGGCTGGGTTGGGATAGGGTAGCGTATGCAGCGCAAGAGGTAAATTCGGAAACTGAAAAAAAGTGTAGGTTAAATAATCCTAGTACATGAGATTGGTATACTTAAGCTGCCAAGGAAGTAAACGCCCTCTTAATGGTTCCCTTTTTACAAGACCAAACTCCCCAATTCTGCCTTGCTACGTATCATACGCCCGCCGTGGCAGCAATTTCCCCCCACTTTGGTGCGTCCCTGCTTTGAACGAAAGAAGTAAATATGGACAACAAGGCCGGAGCTTCGAGTTCGGAAATAGAAGTGACCTGGGGCGACCAACAGAAAATTAACCAATTCAGCAGACTAAACACTCGTTTCCATGAGCTGGAAGATGAAATCAAAGTTGCTAAGGTAATAATTTAACCTTTTAAGTGCTTCATTTTTTATTCATTTCTTTTTTCGTAATTATTGGTTGTTGAGAAATGGGCAGGAATTGAGTATTGTTATTAATGAAAAAAATGTCTGATGCAATTTTTGTGTTTATCACGTAACTACTACTGAAATTTCAGTCTCTTTATCATACTCCATGTCTCCATCTTTTTGCTAGAATTCCCCTGATGCCTTCGTGGTGTTCCTCATAGCCCAAGTTTCTAGCAGGAACCGTTATCTCTTTTCCTAACGCAAGCTTTAAGACCCCTAATTAAGCAATTTCAGCTGTTGACTCAATACATATTCTCTAGTTGCTCCTGCCCCCCCAAACTCCAATAATAGCCATGGTCTATCCCACTCTTATATGTTGTTTGGTATATACCTAACAACCCTGAGTTGTGCGTTCTTATTGCTACTAATCAGTTATAACAATCTACTAAATCTGGGACAAAAAGTGCACCTCTCCTCCCCTAAGATAGAAAGGGTTGTTCTTCAATGCAGATGTAGTAATCATGGATTAATTGATGTATATTTAGGGGGGTAAGCCCTTTCAAACTCCCTTGAACAGATATTGAGATTTCTCAAACTTCCTTGACTAACTAGCTGATTGGGGAAAAAATTCTCATTAGTTTTCACTAGCGTGAACTTACCTATTTAAATACAAAAACCTTAAACTAATATCAAGAAAATAAAATGAAAAGTAACTGAAAATGAAGCAAACTTGCATGAGTGAAAGAAATTTGATCTCTTATAATTACTCCAATAAATACCCAAATTAAGGATAACTTATTCATGCACCAACCCATGGAAAGTAAGTAACTGAAAGTAAATAAAAGTGCCAGGGCAAATGCATGTTGCTAAGCTTCTCTTCTCCACATTGATTGCAGCTGCAATGTGCTAGCTTTCTAGGTACATAACATTCATCTCCACCCTCTTTTCACCCTCTTTTCCTTTCTATTCCCTACACTTTTGTTCTACATTTCCTATAAAAATTTGTAATTTATAATTTTAGTTTGGATCTTTTGTGCCTCATTTCATTCGGGTGTTTATCTCACATTGTGCATCTTCACACATAGGCTAATCATGGAATGATACGAGATGCTTTTTATATGAAAGAACGTGTCTTATCCCACACTGCAGATATGTAAAAAATATAGGAACCAGTATTGTCACAGAAAAAAGGATAACACATGTTCTTTTTTAAAAACAATTTTCAGAATAAATCTTCAGTGACATTCCCATCAATTTTAAGTATTTGAGATCTATTTTACTAAAAACAGAGATATCAACGAAGATGTGAAGTAAATGTTAATGCAAGTTGGCTAAAATGAAATGGAACGATATGAATACTATGTGATCATAATATACTCCTAAGTTTGAAGAGTAAATGTTGTAAGACTACTAGAAGACCGACTTTTTAATATGGATGATGGGTCCAGATTGTAGATAATGAAATATATTCAATAATGGCTCACGTGATGGATGTATGGTAAGATTTGAAAAGACAAAGCCCTCGGCTCACGTGAGAGTGGGTATAATGGCTATTGGAGTAAAGTAAGAGAGAACAGCTGAACAAGTTTTGTTGGTTCTGACGCATCATTTGTCGAGAAGTGTCCTCGTACAGAGAGTGGAGTCTTGAAGACTCAAAGAGACATTAGGCTGAAAATGACACATATTGAAAGTGTGAAATAGGACATTAGAGCGTTTGTCCTTAATGACCATATGATTTACCATAGATGATCATGGAAAAAGAAGATTCTGGTAAAAGACTTCGGACAACTTTTTATGGGTTCATGTAGTCAATCCCATTTATCTGGGTTGCTGACTTGCTGTTGTGTTCTTCACAAATAAATTTTAATTTTACACCATCAAACCTATTTGTATTTTATTATTTATAATTATCAATAAGCTACTTTTAATGTTTTAAATTTTAGTATGGGAGAGAAGTATAATATGCATATTTAAGTATGTATAGGTGTGTAAATATATGCATATATACAGATACACTGATACACATATAATAGCTTAATAATACCCGGTTCTTTTATCTTTGGTATGGTTCTTGTGGGCACATAACGGTATGGTTGAGATACAATTTCGGGATGGTTTCACTTGAGAACCAGTTCTATGATAATTTTTTGTTCATTTTGGTTCTGGTACGATTTGGAATGGATATTCGGTATTGGACGAAACAGTAAGATCCATGCTCAGCCCTGATCACTCCTGATGTTCTCGTAGCTGCACCTTAATGCACCTTTCTCCTTTCACAAACATTGGTTTACCCTTCACTTTGGTTCTTTCCCTGATGTTGACATAGTTCTCAAGATATTTAAACTGCATATTTTGTAGTCTCTTATATGATGTTAATCATGTTTGCCTATGTTTGATTATCCAAGCCATGATTAATTTTTGTTGTCTTGCTTTGTGCAATTTCCCTGTTGTTTGTTCTGCATACCAGTTGACTTTATGGCCATAACACCTGGCAGGAAAAAAATGAAAATCTTGAAGATGCGAGCAACGAGTTGATTCTCACTGATGAGGAGGTAGTGCGTTTTCAGATAGGAGAGGTTTTTGCGCATGTGGCGAAGGAAGAAGTTGAGAGCAAGATAGAGGACATGAAAGTGGTTACTAGTAAGAGTCTGGAGAAACTATTGGAAGAGAAGGAGGCGATGGTTGCCCAGATGGCCGGGTTGAAAAAGGAACTGTATGCGAAATTCAAGGATTTCATCAATCTTGAAGAGGATTGATGAAATGACATAGTTACTAATATTGCACTTCGTTGTGCCCTCCACAAATTTACATGTCATTTGATGGGGGCAGGGGGTGGGGGGATCCCTTCACATTTGTTTTTTTTATTCATATTATAAGGATTTTGCCTGCCTGTGAAATTTTCAGTGCTCCATTTTGTTTGGATTTGTTATTGCTATCACAAATTCACAAGCTGTACGTCCTGTTTGATTGTACGTCCCGTTTGATTTTGATTACTTGATGTCTATGTTTAATGTATTCCAACTTCCAAGGACCTAATATTTTAGAAGATGTACAAAATAATGTAGAGAAGTAGAAGCAAGGGATGTAATCTACAGATTTAAAATTTACTCCGTATTAAAGTAGAAAAATGTTGCAAACTTGCAAATAATATAATACCTAGTAACCTAGGGAATAATATAAGAATAGATTCACACTTATAATTAGGAGTGTTTGGAACTGATTCTGATTCTGCTTCTTTTTTAAAGTAGAAGCGGAATCAGAATCAGTTTTCAGAAGCTGGTCTCTCTCAGCTTCTAAAAAAACTGATTCTAGGAGTAAATTAGACACTAGAATCACTTTTGCACTTTCACCCAAACACTCCAACTTATGTTTCTGCTCTCTGAAGGAGCAGAACAGGGAGTAGAAGCAGTTTTAAGAATCAGATCCAAACACCCCTTAATAGAAAGCTCTTATATGGTCTCATACTCTCATACTCTCATTCAATCAGTTGTTTATTATTAGACAAATGGTAAACTAATCTTCTCCTTAATAGCACTACAACACCAAAAACAAGAATCCCGCCCAAACAATTATCATATCACATCTGTCCGATTTTCTTACACTTAAAAATCAACGCCTGATGGTATTTGCTTCATTTTCGTCAAATTACACATTTGCACTGAAACCTATCCTCTGTCATTTTCTCCTTCGCCTGGATGAAACCCTCGGAACTCTCTCTGGACGCACCTCGACAACACCTTTCCATGTTTCAGATTCTTTCTTCTTTTATAGAAATCATCCGAGTCCACCTATTCATGCCGTCAATGTCTTTCGCGAACCAGGTAAAAAGATTTTATTTTTCAAGTTTTTTTTTTTTTTGCAATTGTCCACAGTCAATTACCCATTTTCTTCTTTTCTTTTCTATCACTTAGCCTTCTCCACCGTAACTTTATGTATTAGTGAAAATGCCGACAGCGAAGTGTATTTTAGATCCGCACATTCACTCCCCTTCATGTTCTCTTGATGATGAAATTGTTTTTAACCCTTTATCTGGATCGCCACTCAGCTTTCATTCGAACACTCGAAAGATTTTTTTTCTTCAAATTGCTCACTTCAACGAGGTCAGTGTAATTCCACATTATAACTCTTTCAATTTCCTTCAAATCTTATATTTAATCTCCTGTAATTTCAAATTCTATTAACTGACAATCAACATATTGAGAATGAAACGATACATTGCACTTTGATATATGGCGAAACTGGCTCAGCTGATATATTCATGACCCGTGCTATTTGAGAATGAAGGCTGGTCGTAAATGTTTTGATTGCTAGGAGTTTGTTATAATTCCTCAATGAAACATGTCTTGCTATGATGCCTAAATTCCTAGGATTTTAGAATCTAAAACATATTTATTGATCCGGGACTGCATAAATTAATAAATTGATGCACAAGGGAGAAGATAGCTCTGTTTGTTATCGAAAACGATGTAACAAACAGGTGAATAATATGGATCTAATTCTCAATAATAAGTTAATTGTTTATGCATATTTGGTTTTAATATTTGAAAATTACATTTTTATGAATCACTGACTTTATATATGAATGACTCAATGAACACATTGTGCAAGAGACAACTATGAAATCATGTTAATATGAATAAGAACTAAAATAAATTGAACATTTATCTAAAATAAATTTGTATAGTTTGAGTCTTTCTTTGATTTTCTTCACTACTTTTCTTTATATTTAATTCTCCTAACATTACAAGGGATCCAAGAATACCCTATCAGAGATTATAGAAATTATTGAGAAAGCGAAACTGGGAAAGCTGTCAGAAAGAACTTCCCCTCCAAGGTTCTAAAAAGGGTGTGAATTTGAATCTACCTGTAAAATAGGTAGTCTAAATATTCAGTTTTAACAATGGCAACTTCAATATACATTCATATTCTCGATTATTCTGCCACCTAACATAGAGTGTGTTAAAAATGCAAGTTTTTAAAAAGTTATAGTTTTAGTTTATGAAAATGAAATGATGAACCGATTTCTTTTTTCTAAATTGAGATTTTGGAGAGCAAGTTATTAAACTGATTTTTATAGGCTAATAAGCTGATATATTCTAATTTTTTTTAAAGTTGAACCCTTGATCACATCTAGACACATCTCTAAAATAGATTCCCTTTTCTGATTTTCTTCACTACTTTCGCGTATATTTTATTCTCCTAACAAATTTGAACAAATATCTAAAATAGATTTGTTTAGTTTGAATCTTTCTTTGATCTGAAGAAAGAACCATTCAAATCAATTTTTACACATGAAAAAAGTAGGCTTGGTCAGTTTTGGCCCTATGCTACTGGTAGTTACGAGTATGCATTTTAGCTTCAGTGCAGTTTTTTGTGAAGTTCAGTTTTAACGGGTTGGGAGGAGGGTCAACGACAAATTAGAACCAAGTTATGTTTGGTTTGAATATTTTATCTGTTAAAACATTATTGAGTTCTTGGTTTTGCTTTATTCACTTCAAATGTGTTGATCTTGATTTTTCAGCCTAACAAAAGACAGTTGATGGACCTTAATTGTGTGTTCTTTACACTGTCATATTTTCTTCCTCAACATTTGTTTTAGAGCATATAGATATTCTCATTTGCCTATTGCACACACAAATGTTTCCTCTTTCTGACTTTATTTGCTTAGTTCAAATTCCAGCTTTGTTACGTTGGATTTGTTGCAATCAGTCATGATTAGTTAACAAATCGATCAAATAATCAAACTATATCTCTTTGGTCTAGAGGTGAGTCAAAAATAAGAGAGCTTTGTTAATGCAGCGGTATTAATGAGTAAATGGCCCTTTTTCCTGAGGTTTATTTTAAAAGACCTTAGAATTAGTAAACTTTTCTCTCATGGAACCGGTAGAGAAAGTACTTTCTGATATCATTTTTTTATTTACTCCAGGATGGCAGGATTTATGCCATGTTCCCTTATTACTTTTTAAATGCTTCGTTGCATTTAAAAAAAATTAGAATTTGTTTACTAATTCACACTGCAGCTTATAAGACACATAAAAGCAGCTTTATTTTAAAGAATTGATAAAAGTGGGAGGTTTTCCAATTTTGGAAGCTGTCAAATCCAAAGGGCTAAGTTCTTAATGAAACTGCTGAGTTGGTTGTTCTTAAAGTTTTCCTTAGTTAATACTTCTGTCATCTGTGATGCTTTGCAGCCAATTTTGGTGATTGCTTCTAAGTGCAAGTTGAGATGTTGCCTGAGATGGCTTTCCAGCATGCAACCTACACACATTTTAGAAGACACTCAAATGAGAGTTTCAGCTGCTGGAATATCTGCTATTGAGATAGTTGATTAAATTGAAGAAGAAATAAGGTGAACATGCATATCATGTTTATATATTATCTAAGGAAAGACTTATTATTTGGCCTTCTAACTTTTCTGAACTATTTATGTAGAGCCACAAACATTTTATTTGGGGTAATTGAGCCATTGTACTTTTTGACTAATCAATTGCACTCATCTCACTTTTGTAATTAATGAACACTTTTTTGTGAACAAACAATACTGCAGAGCTCTATCTCTACGAGTTTGGCAATTGCTTTTGCTCAACAAAAATGATTAAGTTAACCTGTTTATGACATTTTTTATTCCGGTTATGACAAATGATTTGAACTTGACGATAAACATAACATAAATAGAAAAAGTACTTTGTGGATAATATTTGTGCATCATCCAACAATTTGGTCTTTACGTGGGTTCAATTTGATAGATTTGAGAAGTACATGGGTTCAAGATAAGTATAAAACAAAGTAGAAGGTTTGGGGCTCAATATATAGAATATATTGAAGTAGTGAAGATATCCAGGAATCTGTTTTCCCTTTTAGAAATGGCAGAGAACATAAAATACTTAGTACAGCTTTACCACTTAACATTCTGATGCTCATGAATCAACTGATATATCAAAGTTCTCTAATCCGATAATTTTTCTTCGAAATCGTGAACATTTGATTAAGATTGCAGGGCTCTACTTTTGTATGCAGATGGCAGAAAAGTATAAGTACCACCAGAGCCCCAGAGGCATGCAGCATGTATGAGGAACATGATAACTCTAATGTAGATTTTATTATCTTCTTGCTCCCCTACTACTGAAATTGTCTAAACTCTAAATGGATATATAGTTTACAACTGTAGCTTAAGTAACTTGATAAACTAAGCTTTTATTTTTTAGAAGGATCATAAAACATCTCTTTAGCCTCAAGGATCAGAAAACACAGACTCTTTAGCCTAGAACTAAAGAAGATCCACAAAACATAAAGAATCACAAAACAGAAACACTTAAGCATCTCAAAATATTGGATTTGGAAACTGCCTCTGAAAAAACTGTAATCTGCTTCCGCAAAATTTAAGAATAAAGAATAAAAGATTAAGTGTCAGACCGTCAGCTATACTGATGGTCTATTATAAATAGAGACATAGTGTAGAAAAGAAATGAAGAAGCAAGGAACTAACTTTAAGAGTGTAAAACAGATCTAAATATCCAAATAGTAGTACTAGAAAGAAATAGGAAGCAAGGGAAAATAGTGCTTTTTCAAAGGTCCATTAAAGAAGCAAGGGAAAGGTGTTCTTTTTAAAATTTCTCAAAGTATTTCATTTAAAAAATAGACAAGGGATAATGGTAGTAGTGTAAAAGGGATTCTAAAATACAAGTATAATTTAGATTGTTTATCATATGTATGCAGGTTGTTTCAGCTATTCTAAAGGGAGGTTGGGGTTTCACAGTTCGCCCTGATTGTGGATGATGTTTGAAGTTTGGTGCAGGATTTTGATAGCATTTCTATTGCTTTTTTCTGGTCATTCTGCAACAAGCAGTTGTTTGTGTAATTTGTTTGATGGCTACGGTTGCTTTTTGTTTCCCCCACTTTGAATACTCTAAGTTGCAATTTGGTTAAAATATTTGTACTTTTTGTTCGAAAAAAATAAAAATTAATTTAGATTATTGGAACTCATTAGTTATGTATGATTGTGTCAACTTTTCTTTCTAAAATGAAATATTTTATCAAGTAAAGATTATATTACTTAAGCTATTTATTAAACCATTTTGGGAACATTCAACTATTCAAGCATGTGATATGCAACATTTCCAGCCTTCCAGGCCTCCGGGGTGACATGTTTGTCCTGTTTAACGGGTGACTAATTTTATATGACGATTGACGAGTGACGACAAAAGAAATCTAGAAAAATCGTCTTTTTATTAAACTTCTACGGAGTAATATGTACTGTTATTTAACCATGAATCCACCAATTCGTTGGGTGGCTAATACTTTAATTTTATATTCAGAGCTAATCTTTTGTTTTTATAACAATAAAAGTAACATGATTTTTTTTAAGTTATTAAAATTCTCCGCGGCCACCAAATAATTCTATATATCTTTCAATTTTTGTCTTCATACTCCCCTTCATAGTATCATACTATCATATAATACTCTCTCCCTCTATAATTTTTTTTGTCTATGTAAAGTAATAAATATGTAGTTAAAGTTGTCTCTCCTATACAAATTTTAACCACACAATTTTACTTCATTATTTTACGTACAAGTTAGTTTGAACCAAACTTTATGGAACGTAAAGGATTTTAATACAATTTAAAATTATATTGTGATTAGTCTTTTGTCCCGTGCAACGCACGGGTGAAAACTAGTACTACGTAATGATCAATTTGTAATCTAAGTTGCCACTTTTTTCCCAACTAAGTTACAACTCTTAAAAAGTTGCACGTGTGTCACTTGATAATGAACATTTTTTTTGTTTATCACACTAAAATGGTTTCATATTTGTGTGATCTAAATTCATTTGCAATCTACAAATTTAACATCAACTACATATATAATTGCACGAGAACTCATCTTGTCAGGCCGGCCTGACGGGAACCTCCTTCCGGCCCAGCCCGTTTGGACATCTTCCCGGTGGAATTTTTTGATGAAATTTTTTGAGCATGTTCCTCATCAAATCTAGTTTGTCCATACCAAATTTCAGCTCAAAATTCGTTCGAGAAGGCATTCAAATCTTTTTTTTGAAGTTGACTGCGTCAAAATATACATATAAAAATGCAATCAACTTCAAAAAAAGATTTGAATGCCTTTCAGATCGAATTTTGAGCTGAAATTTGGTATGGACAAACTAGACTTGATGAGGAACATGCTCAAAAAAATTTATCAAAAAATTTCACCGGGAAGGTCGCCAAAAGGGCTCGGCCGGACGGCTCTCCTGGTCAGGCCGACTTGACATGATGATTTCTCATAATTGCACTCCTCAAAATTAGAGTGGCATTTCCTGATATCCCAAATATAATGAGTAAGATTTTTGTTTTTGTGGAAAAAAATTTAATAAAAAAACTAAAAGTAGCAATGAATAAAAGTCATAAAACTACTAGCCTGGATAAAATCTCAATGATGAGACTTTGATGTTGATACACAAATAGTCACAAAAACCGTTAATCAATGTACCTAGTTATAGACAAGCTAGTCCTTAAATGGAAAATGATAACATATACGGAGTAGATCCTTTACCAAGTTTAAGATGAAGATCTAGAGCTCCGAGAACTATAGAGTAAAATCAAGACTCTAGAAGTAAAAAAAAATAGTAATAATGAGTCGTTAATATCTGGTTATGCAAACCCTCGTATAATTCCGTTGTAATTGCATATTTGCCTCATCTGAATAAACTAGAAATTTGATCGCGCCTTGCGCGAGTGTAATATGTCCAACACTATTTTGTTTATTGAAGAATTGTGCATATTAGCAAGGATACTTGGTCCATTTTAGGCAATGTCCAACAATTATTATGTCATAATATAAAGTCATGTGTGTGTTTATTGAAATTATTTTTGTCCCTAAACGGTATATTGTATGTGAACCCAAAAAATTTACATAAACCTTGTTTTTATAGATAAATAGTCTTTTTTTCTGCAATTTTTAGGAAGTAATTAGCCGGTGTATTCTATAGATGAAATCCATATTTGAAATTCAATAGAACCTCTGCCTTCTTAGATCTTCAATATAGAAACTTAGAAAGTCCTTTCATTAAATCGTGATCAATGAACCTACAAAATACATCAAAATGTATCTATCTACCACCTATACAATGTTTGCGTTTAACTAAGAAAAAAATAAGTGTAACTTCACCGAAATTTAATGTGGGTCCGTTTGATAACCTTAATTTTGTAGTTAGCCTTTGAAGCTATTGACTTATTCACTTGACCGAAATGTATTGCACCAAACACTACGTAGTACGAGTATTATATTTAGAAAGATGAGCATATATTCAGCCTCCTCAACATGCCCTTTTAAGCTGGCATGTTTACCGTTGAAGTGCAGATTCACCATATTTCAATTCGTTATTTTCACAAACAAATTCCCCATTACACAAGAAGCTATGTAAAAGATATTAAGAGTTCATCACAATTAACAGGGTTAGTTCCCAATCTCCCATCTACAATATATCGATTACCAGACTTTACATCTCCTAGATGTTGAGACAATTGCATAACAACAATGATTCAGATGAAAGTTGGCTCCTTTACAAGTATATTATTTGATAAAACTGAAGAGTGGATACTCCGTATTAAATTCAACAAGAGCTCCATTTTGAATTATCAAAGAATATACTTTTTGAATTGCAAGAGTTGGGGTTTTATGGAAAGAAATTAGATGAAACAGGAAGGAAATTTGGATAAAACTTATTTAAAACTTAAGTGGGAGGGGTAAAATGAATAGATAAAACTTTATTAATCAACTTTATATATTTTTCTAACTTTTTATTTATATATTTGAGTTATCTAGTTCAAGTTCTAGATATGTAGTTCTAGAAGGCCATCATACTCCTGCAAAAATCACATTCAACGGAGTGAGGGTGCATCTTCGATTCGAGGCATACACCACACATATAACAAACTCACAGTACGTTGTAGCTCTCTAGACACAACAATGATAGAAACATATTCTTCAATATACTCCATCAATTTCTCACTCTCATTTTAGCAACTTTCATAATTTCTGAAACTGCTCTTTCTCTTCATGTATAAATTTATCATTATCTGAAATCTGTACTTAATGATTACATGAGTAATTATTGAGACCAATTACTTTGGTTTAATGAATGGTTATGTTGGGTGTGTTTCGAAAAACGAAGAAAATTAATTAATAAAAATTAATTAAATAAAATGACAAAACGAAAACAAGAAATGAGACGAAGCAGAATAAGCCAAAGCTCGTGCTACGCACGATTTCCTTAAAACGTATTCGTTGCCTCCCGGGGTGCTAGGAGCGTTGCAAGAATCGTTTCCCAGGATACGATGACTACGAACAAACGTTTGAGCACTCAAACGAAAGTCCCAACGAACGTGAACGAAGCAAGAACACAATAGGAATTTTTAAGAGAAGGGTGGGAGAGTTTTGTGAGCTAAAATGAAGTGCAGCACGTTTGTGACTTGTGTGTATTTTGCAAAGGATCAACCAGCCTTTTATAGGGGTGGATTTGCATGTGTTAATGACTGTTTAAGGAACATGAACGTTGGACATCAATGGCCAACGTTTGGGACATTGATTCCAGCCAAAAACAGTCCAAAACGTTCATATGAACGTTGGGACTTCAAGGCAGCATGCTGGCATTGATTCTACACATGCCACCAGTCCAAAACGTTTGCATTAAGGGCCATGAACGTTGGGAATTTATGCTGCAACGTTCATGAACGTTGTAGTCTAGCATGGAGCAAAAATAAATAGGAACGTACCGGAAGAACAAAAATTGACGTTATCTTTAGAAGATGGGATTTTCGGACGGCATTCGTGTGTGCAGGTCGCCCGCACACGCACTTTTTGTTCTTCGGTTTCGGGATTTGATCCGCACCCCCCCCTGCGCGCGTGAGAGAGCCTTTCCCTTTAGGAATCTTAACTCCTTAGGGGGGGTTTTCCCTTATAAAGGGTTGCAAATCCCTAGTGATTTTCGGTGTGGGAAAAAACCATACCAAAAACTCACCTTTTCCTAGTTTTCTCCATTCCAACGGGTAAACTTCGAAAAGCGATTTCTCATTCACCCGTTATTCGTTTTGAGCGTACCATATATCGAATTGTAGCCCTAAGCAAGGACAATCCGAAACCACTTTGACCCGACCCAAATCGGAAGTGGACCCCGCTCAAAAAATTTCCCCAAAATGACCATTTAATGCAATTTAACACACTTTTTCCAACAATCCCCCACATGAATGAAAATTGATTTTCGAGACTTAAAAAGACACGAAGATAGGAGGACACGTTGTGTTCACCGGATGATCCTTGTATACAGAGAGGTAGGTTTAATCCTTTGAACCTTCCGCTGTAAAGACTCGTTTATTTACTGGCTGTCTAGTAGACTCGATGTCTTTGAACTATACTGCCGTCATGTAAACATTGACTTATCTTTACACAAGAACCTTCCAACTTTGTTCCGTTCTCATGGGTGTGCCCGTTTTGGCCATGGGTCACCGTCCTGGTTCTGCAAGAGTTTCTAAAGAACTGAGCCTTTACAGTTCTCCTTTGAAGCGGCCCTCTTCTCTCTCACATAGGTGATTCTTTCACGAGTATCCCGCATACTCTTCCAATGTTATCGAGTAGATCAACATTTTAGAATCATTAAAGCAAACGTTTTTGCTAACCTCGTGCGGGAGTCACTGTTTCAACGAGGAGTGGGTAGGAGTCCGGGACCCCCCACAGTGACCATCCTTCGCTCTATAATTTAGTTGTCCCATTTGAACCTAGGACCAACTAGGTTGGGTATCCACTATAGAACTTTTCAATTTACGGGCTTTAATCCCATTCCTCGTGTCAACTTCTCCAACAATTCTCTATCCAATGCCTTGGTTAGCGGATCCGCTATGTTATCCTTTGACTTCACGTAGTCAACAGTGATAACACCCGTTGTGAGAAGTTGTTTAATGGTATTATGTCTACGACGGACGTGTCTAGACTTACCATTATAGAGATTGCTCTGTGCCCTTCCAATTGCCGCTTGACAATCGCAATGTATGCATATTGGAGGGACAGACTTCTCCCAACTTGGAATATCCTCGAGAAAATGGCGTAGCCATTCAGCCTCTTCAGTGCACTTATCCAAGGCTATTAGCTCAGATTCCATCGTGGATCTAGCTATTAACGTTTGTTTCGAGGATTTCCACGACACGGCTGCACCTCCCAAAGTGAAAACGTATCCACTTGTGGACTTTGAGTCCTTAATGTCAGATATCCAACTAGCGTCGCTATACCCTTCAAGTACAGCTGGATATCTACCGTAGTGCAGTCCAAGGTTTTGGGTTTTCCGTAAATACCTCAAAACCCTTACTATTGCCTTCCAGTGTTCATCACCGGGGTTGCTAGTATATCTACTAAGCTTACTAACCACAAAGGCAATATCAGGCCTGGTACAACTCATTAGATACATTAAACTGCCAATAATCCTAGCGTATTCTACTTGAGAAATACACTCTCCACGATTTTTGGTCAGGTGTACGTTTTTATCTAATGGCGTCCTTGCCTCTTGATAATCATCCTTATTAAATTTAGTAAGGATTTTATCAACGTAATGGGATTGGCTTAGCGTCAGACCCTCAGGTCCTCTAATTATTTTAATCCCAAGGATTAAATCGGCCAGCCCCATATCCTTCATGTCAAATTTAGAATTTAACATGCATTTGGTAGAATTAATCATTAGATTATTACTACCCACGATGAGTATATCATCCACGTATAAACATAAAATGACATAGCCATCTACCGTGCTTTTCACATAGACGCATTTGTCACTTTCGTTTATTTTAAACCCATTAATTAACATTGCATGATCGAACTTTTCGTGCCACTGTTTGGGGGCTTGTTTCAATCCGTACAATGATTTAATTAATTTACAAATTTTCCTTTCTTGGCCTGGAACACGAAAACCCTCGGGTTGTTCCATATAGATTTCTTCGTCTATATCGCCATTTAGAAAAGCGGTTTTTACGTCCATTTGATGAACTTCCAAATTCCGCAAAGCGGCAATCGCTAGTATCATCCTAATGGAATTTATTCTCGTTACCGGAGAATACGTGTCAAAGTAGTCATGGCCTTCACGTTGCTTGTATCCTTTGATTACAAGTCTAGCCTTATACTTATCAATGGAACCGTCCGGTTTCATTTTACGTTTAAAAATCCACTTGGATCCCAAAGGTTTACATCCCGGAGGGAGATCAACCAATTCCCATGTGTGATTTTTTAGGATAGAATCCACCTCACTTTTGATGGCTTCTTTCCACATTGGACCTTCGGTAGACGTTACGGCTTCCGTATAAGTCCGCGGTTCATTTTCTACCAAACATGTTAGAAAATCCGGTTCATTTTCTATCATACAAGTTAGAATATTCGAATCGAATTCTACCGAGTATGTGAGAAAATCCGGTCCGAAGGATTTTTCAACTCTAGCACGTTTGCTACGTCGGGGTTCGGCTTCTTCACCGGATCCCTCGCTAGTATTTTCCATAGCTACGTCAAATGTTCGTTTTGACGTGCTAGGTCCTTCGTTGGACTTGCATGGAAATACGTCTTCAAAGAATGATGCGTTCCTTGACTCAATTATTGTATTTTTATGTACATCCGGATTATTCGAATCGTACACTAAAAACCGGTAAGCACTACTATTTTGTGCATACCAAATAAAAATACAATCCACCGTTTTTGGACCAATTTTTATTTTCTTTGGTGTCGGTACAAGCACCTTAGCAAGACACCCCCACACTTTCAAATATTGATAGGAAGGTCGTCTACCTTTCCACAACTCGTACGGAGTTTTATCATATTTTTTCCGGGGAACCTTATTTAAAAGGTAATTGCTTGTTAAGATCGCTTCGCCCCACATATTTTGTGGCAGGCCCGAACTTACTAGCATAGCATTCATCATATCTTTCAATGTGCGATTCTTTCGTTCGGCAACACCATTTGATTGAGGTGAATAGGGCGCGGTACGTTCATGTACTATACCCACACTAGCGCAAAAGTCACCAATTGGTGCTTCATACTCGCCACCTCGATCACTCCTAACCGTTTTAATCCGTCGATTAAGTTGGTTTTCCACTTCATTCTTATAAAGAATGAATTTATCGATTGCTTCGTGTTTATTTTTCAACAAATAAACATAGCTATAGCGAGTGCTATCATCGATAAAAGTAATAAAATATTTATTACCACCACGTGTTTGTATTGATTTAAAATCACAAACGTCACTATGAATTAATTCTAGTGGTTCCGTTTTTCTTTCAACCGATTTGAAAGACGTTTTCGTTAGTTTTGCCTCAACACAAATATCACATTTGTGCTTCACAGCAATTGTGAATTTAGGAATGTGTTCCATGTTAATTAATCTACGTATAGAATTAAAATTAACATGTCCTAGTCTACCATGCCACACATTGGAAGACTCAAGCAAGTAAGCAGAAGAGATTTTATTATTATTAACTAGTTGTTGTATCGCGCGTTGCGCGAGTGTGTTGGTGCCCAATGTAATTTATAGTATGTAAACTTTTTTAAAATTACTTCTTCACTTGTACAAAATAAAAAAAATGTCCATTGATTGTATTTCACCTTGTTGTTGTGAAGTTTGAGTTTGTCTTTTTGAGACTTAGAGACATATGAAGTATCACATTAGGGAGAACACATTCTAAAGGTAATATCATGTGATATTGTTTGAGAATAATGAAAAAGTGAGAGTACATTTAAAATTGTTCATCAGTTCATCTCCTAACACTTATTCAAATTAAGCATTTTCTTCACATTCTGCTCATTTAACTTGCCTTTCAACACTTCTTAGATTGGCTTGAATTGCACAACAATGACCAACTTTTTTCCGGGCTGCACTTTGATTGGATGGCGCCACCTAAAATTTCCATATGTAACATAATACACAACATATATTAGATTAAAACCAAAAGGCCATGTTTTAAGAGGTTTATATCGCAAATTTTCAAGGCTATATAAAACATAATAATAAATAGTTCTTATACATTTTACTATTAACATATAAGCAGCCCGGAAATATTTTTTGAGCATTTGTAGTATTTATCAGTGGACTGGGATGGACTATGAAAACTATCTGTTGTGGAGACATGGTACTGGTGAAAGCAGTTTGCTGGACATATTCAGAAAGAATATACCCGACATCATTTGCTGGTTTCTCTGGAAAGCTTACACAAACATTATTTGGGGGAATGGGAGAGACGTACCTAATTCTGACAAAATCATTCTCCAAATAAAATTATACACTCAAGCTTGGATTAATGGAATTTCAATTTCTAAATGCAGAGAAATTGGGGATGCTCTTATAGATGAAGGAATGATTCCTACAAATTTTAAGCTTAACAAATCCAAGTTGCATATAATTCGGTGGACACGGCCTAGTAAGAACTGGAAGCTTAATGTTGATGCTAGCTACTCACCTGAGAAAGCTGGTGGTGGAGCTATCTTGAGAGATGGAAATGGAAACTTGGGGTTGGCGATTTGTTTTCCGGTGCAAGCTTGCTCCTCCTTGGATGCTGAGCTTCGTGCGATATTCTTCGTAATTGCTTGGGCGGCTGACCTCGGTTTTGAGGAATTTCAAGTGGAATCAGATTCTTCACTCGCTTTGGAGTATATTGCGGGCAAGGCAGGTCGCAGATGGGAGGATGAACTTCAGGCAACCTCACAGATATGCTTTAGGAAACGGGTCTCTTTTTCTCATACGATGCGGGAAGGAAACTGGGCCGCTCATCACTTGGCCCAAATTCCTGTGGACAGTCCGAAAGTTTATACTCAGATTGATCAGCTTCCTATTTTTGTTAAACGTTCTTATTGGATGGATTTTTTTGGCATTCCTTCTTTTAGATACTGATTTTTGGGAGGTTTGGTTTGGTCCCCCTCTCTTCTTTGTAATCCTATTCTTTTAATAAAATTACGGCGAATGTTCCCCGGCATTTGCCCCACTGGATGCGGTGGTTGACCTTCCGGGGTAAATATATATATATATATATATATATATATATATATATAGGGTGCGGTTCCAGTGAGAACGATGCTTAACGTGAGAACGTGAGAACACTCACATTTAAATCAATGTGGTGCACAATCGAGCTATTCTGTTGCACATTTTCAATTTGGTCGAAATAAGAGTATAATAAATAAACACGGTGGCATTTTTGTAAATACTATTAAAATGTGAAAATGTGCAATATACAAGCTTCATTGTGCAACACGTTGGGGAAAAAGTGGTGTTCTCACGTTCTCACGTTAAGCAATGTTCTCATTTGATCTTTATTCTATTCTATATATATATATATATATATATATATATATATATATAAGCAGCAGCAAATCAAGGCTATGCATGTCATTACTTATAGTGTGAATTTTAGTGCAAGGGACAAAGCAGGTTAAAATGCTGCTTGAGATGGTGACTCATTAGCTCCGATTTTCAAAAAGCACAAAAATAACTTTAGTTAAAACAGCTTTAGTGTCTAATCTTAGGATATGAATTACCAAGTTATCAATGGACATTTCCATTTGCGCTACAATGACTATACCGTATACCCACCCACCTATGCAAACCTCAACCGTCTATATTTATCTTTATAACAATATTGGGTTATTACTCTCATGTGATGATGAAAAATAACATAAAACAATTATGTTAATGTAAATGGATGCTATCTTTATCACAAATATGGTCAACAATCAAGAGTTTAACTATAAAAACAAGAGGTTAGAAAATAGAAAAATAAATAATATTCATGCATTAGCAATATAATGCAATTGAATCCTATTTTTGGCATGAAAAAAAAGTGATGATCTGATCCAGTGCAAGGTAAATGATGCTGTATTAATTTTAATTTTTTAATAGTTCAGTTAAAGGCTGAACATATATTAAGAATTTGGACCATAAATTATAAAAAGTGCACCAACATCTAAGGTAACCAGTATATTAAATTCATCAAGTTAATTTCGATGAATTTATATTATACGTAGTATATTTCAACCATTCCTTATGCTCCATCTATTATTCTAAGTCAAAGTCGTTAAAAATATAATTACAAGAAAGACCATAACAACTTCTTACCTGAAAGAACATTTACCATTATATTTTTAAGAACTTGCTTTGGGACTCAAGTAAACTCATACTGTTCTAGATGATTATACTGCCAAAAGGTCATATGAAAGATTAAACAACTTCACATGTTCTATAAATTGAAGCATCCAGTTAATGTATCATTCTAGGCTAATTTTCTTAAAAGAAAAGGCCGGTCCTGATGAATTGTTTATTGTATGAATATTTGAGGCCTTTTTACTTTTAAAAAGAATGTAATATAGAGTTACTGGTAATGTGCAGGCACACTAATACCAATTATGAACAGATTATGTATAACACAGATAAACAAGTATAATATATATGCTGAGAAAAATGGAATTGCTCTTATTGACAAGGAAACATATAATGGAGATAGTGAGATACAAGCACAGGTAAGATGTGTTCCACCATTACGGCCCTACCAAAAAAAGAGTTGTAACAGACACCTTAAGCTATAACCTAACAACATATCAGTATATCAATCAACCATATATGCAGGGGGAAACTATAGGACCCCCGTTTACATGACCCATGAATTTTATAACTAAACCATCCATCTGCTCACATTTTGCACAAATATTAGATGTTTTAGATGAGAAATTTGTTGATGAGAATTTGCTTGAATATGTGTTTCTCAGTTTGCTTGAAAGGCATTTAGGGTCATTGTTGCGAGAGTATAGTAAACATTTCTTTCTCGGGAGCATCAACAAATAATGCATGAAAGCTTCCTGGCATATCAATTGTTGACAAATTTAGAAAATGAAACTTTTTCAATGGATTCTATTAAGTATCAAAGTGTAGTTGCTTAAAAGTAAAAAAATTAAAAGTCTTTATGATGTTGTAAATGGAGCAAGTGTAGTTGTAAGCAAATGCCATTCTTTATTTTTTTGTTTCAACCTTCCCTCAACCTGATAAATTATTATTGTAGTCTAGGTAAATAAATTCTTCTCTTCGCCATTTATCACGTCTCAAGTACTTTTACATTTGCTATGGAGTTTGTCGTATGTTGAAATAAGGCAAATCTTTTGGTGAACATAAAAAAAATGATATTAAATATTACCATGCGTTGAGAATACTGATGAGAATAAAGGCACTAAGATTCAAAGAAACATTAATAAAATAGAAAAATTTATGGTCATATATTTGATCATTTTCTTAGCAAATTTGGGTTTAGGAAAAATGCAGAAAATTCAGCTCCTCAATAACATACCATGTAATCTGTCCCTGGTTTCGGCTTCTAGAGTTTATATACATGTGTCACACTGTCACCTAAAGGAACAGAAAATTCAACTCCTCAATAACATACCATGTACTAATATTGAACTTATATTCAACTTGTTTGTAACTTTTTTAGGAAATTTAAATGCCAAATGAGCTCTATTTTATCAAATGGGTTTCTCTTTTGGGACAAAAAATAAAACTTAGGATAAGATTTTTTAGGGATGTGAAATATGGTTTAAAAAAGCCCAACCCCATACGTTATTCAGGGAAACTTAGAGCAGTCAAATTTTGTTACTCAAATCACTCGAAACTGAAAAGCATGAGAAGAAATAGCTCACATTCAATCTTGTCCTCTTTGTAGTCGGCATCTTCAATAGCCGTCAAATAAAGAGAAGCCTCATCTGGAAACACAAGCCCATCTTTAACCTGCAGCAATTAGAAGATGATAAGGCCTCACTAATATATATATATATATATATATATATATATATATATATATATATATATATAAAACAAACACTGCCTTATGCAGTTAAGCTTACACAGAAAACTTCCATACTACATGAATCATCATTAGTAACAAAGCAATGCATTAAAAGAAACTTACAAGCCACTTATTGCGGGCATAGAGTACCGTATTTAACATGTTCTCGAATAGAAGAAAATATCCCATCCACTCAGAGATTATTATATTAACTTGGGCAACAGGAAGTTTAATTTCTTCAATCTTTCCCTTGATAACAGTTATCACTAAAAGCAAAATAATATGAGAGAGTTGGTATGCCTGAGCAAGCTGACAAAGTATGATAGATTGTATGCCAGTAATACATTCTAACTTGAGCATCACCACCCGAGAAACCATTTAACTTCACGAATTCTTGTGCCATGCCAGAGCATTCAACCTGAAATATGAACTTCCATTGCCCAATGGTTTCTAATTGGGACAATACTTATCCCCTTATTTTGCTTCTTTTAATGTTTGATATGATACTTAAGATTCTTATCTCTAATAAATGCAGTATTCACAATGCATCATGAATTATATACATATAAAACTAATAATATCAATTTAGTCCCCTTTCTCCGATCTGAATATAAGTCAACGCCTATTGCTAAATATAAAAAAATGTAAAAACAGTGATGGTTTTACTACCGAAGAAATCTAGTTATTTGCCCATGTAGCAAATATATCAGCCAGACATAACATCAATGTCTTTATCTTTATATGATATCTTAGTAAGTAAATCAAAGAAAGTGTCACATCCTCTATGGATCGGAAGGAAACAGATAGAAGGAGAAAAGAAAGAACAAACATGTTTTTTGTTCTTGTTCAAAAGGGAAAATTTAGTTTTTGTGGGAAAATGTAATACATTGGAAGTTTCGTAAGCCGGATTCATGTTAAGTTTTTATGCTCAAAGGAGATAAGTGAGCGACTCTATATTCTCAAAAGTCACATAGACTCAGCTTGGACAAGTGACTGGGTAAAAGGTGCATAATGCATTCAAAGGAGGAGAGTGACGTGATTTAAGACTGAAGCAAACTCAAAATGCATGTCATTATCATTTAATATACGTAGCACTAAAAATCTGTTTATTGTTAGCTAAAACTAATACATAAAACATGTATAATTATATACCACGTATCATATTAAAATCATAAAGGCAGAAAATGCTCTCATCCTAACTCCTAAGTCAATAATGATAACATGAAAATACGAATAGCATTCCAATGTACACACTTTTTTAACAAAATTAAAATACATTGGGATTAGATGAGAAATTAATCTGACCACTTGCCCCTCCTGCTATAAGACTACGAAAATGCTTTCCCTAAAGCCTCACAACAGAATATATTGTTGGAGTCATTTTTCATTTTCCGGAGTCCAACTTGAAGTCACTACACAAAAGTGTATTAAATCTATCTAATAATCCATATATGAACTGTTCCCGAAAAAATTCTACCTAAACTTTTAGAGCTAATATTAAGACACAATGAGGACGTACTCTTCATTCACCATAAACCACCATCCAAAGTTTCACAATTTAAACTTGAGCACACTAATATGGACAAAGTACATCACTTTGCCCTCAAGACATGTTCTCAGATACATTTAATCAGATTTGACAACAACAAAATAACCCTAAGTAAAACATTGCGTGGACGAGAGAGCAGTAACGCACCAGGCATCGCATAGAGACCATAGGGCGGAGCTGAGTATTGTTCGACGATTATGTTGTTCCAGCCTCCGGGAGTATTCCATGATTATTGAACGACGACTTCTGCTGTTCTGACCTCAGGGTGTTGTTCGGAGACTAAGATTAACGGAACAACAAGAATATTTGGACGGTGTAAGAAGTTGATGAGCTTTGGTTAACGGAAAGCACAGGGACAGACAACTGATGAAATAGAACGGTACAATGTCTTTAACGTCAAGTACAACTTTGTTTAGCTGTGAGATTACACGAACAAAAATTTTATACCCAAAAGGGTATAACCCTCATTCACTATTATAATATTTTAGATAATAATAGTCATTACATTGAGCTTAAACAGCCCATCAACTGCATACCCCTTCCCCACATACATTCCCGATTTGGACAAAACTAGTTTGTCCGACTCAAAGACCATGCGGAAGCCATGCTTGTTCAACAAAGAGCCCGAGATCAGGTTTTTGCGTATCTCCGGGACATACAACACATTGTTGAGAGTCAGCTCCTTGCCCGAAGTCATCTTCAGGACCACCTTGCCCATGCCTTCCACCTCGGAGTGAGCAGAATTTCCCATCCACACCTTCTCACCGTTTGATGGCTCAAAAGTTGTGAATAACTCCCGGTTAGAGCAAATGTGCCGGGTTGCACCGGTGTCCACGAACCACTCCTTGGAATTGGATCCAACGAGGTTGACCTCGGTCACCACGGCCGCAAGAATGATGTCTTCACCCTTTTGCCCACCTTGCACCATGTTGACTTGAGAGTCTTTCTTCTTCCTTGGTGCCTTGCAATCCGAGGACTTGTGTCCATTTTTGTTGCAATTGAAGCATTTTCCATTAAATTTGGGTTTGGAAACGCCTCCTTTGGGACCGAGCTTGCTCTTCCCATTGCCTTTATTTTTGGAGCCTTTTGCATGCTCCACCACGTTGGCCTTGGCGCCATGAACAATTGGGAGTTTCCCATCGTTCTTTCGGTTATCCTCTTCAATCCGAAGACGGAGGATCAATTGTTCCAAGTTCATTTCCTTTCGCTTATGCTTAAGGTAGTTTTTGAAATCCTTCCAAGCCGGCGGCAACAAATGTATAATTGACGCCACTTGGAACGACTCGCTAACCGTCATTCCTTCATCTCGAATTTCGTTGAATATCATTTGTTGGTCCCAGTTTAGCAGACTAACGATCAGCTAGATGGTATTCATCGATTAAACAGAAGAAAAGAAGATCTGATAATGATAAGGCGATATCGAGAACAGAGAAATTCTTCTTCTATTATATCGAGAACTATTTGGGCAGCGTAAGGCTAATATGTATTGATCGATATCGGTACCTGTACACAAGGCGCGTATTTATAGGCGCTGTACAGGTTACCGATTTAGGTAAACCTTGGAAGTTGGGCCAAGGCCTTTTTGGGCCTTATTCCCTTTACCTTATTTGCTACATAATAAATACTAATCTAATACCATAAATGGTATAACTAGTCTACTTTATTTAAACAAGACATTACAGACAAACTTGACCCACAATAAAAGTTCTAACAATCTCCCCCTTTGTGGTCAAGTGCCGTCTTGCTGGGTTTCTTCACTTCTGAGCTTTGTAATAGTTCTTTCTGAGGTTTAGCGCGTGCTCATAGCTCCTGAGTGAATTTCTGTTCTCAAGTTGTGTCTTTATGGCTTTTAGGACATCTTCTGTTCTTTCCAGCTCCCTGAGTTCATCCTTTGTAGCTTCTGTTGACTTCTTGACGAGTTCTTCCCTTTTTGATTGCAATCTATTTCTGATGATCTTTAGTGTCCCATCGCAATATTTGTTTATTTCACTGACAAACAAAAGCCGCTTCTTTCCTTCATGATTCAGATAGATGACCGAGACTGGGTTGTCAAAGATGTGGTCTTCTGGGAAGTCTTCTATCCCTGGTCTGTCAAGGTCTGGCTTTGTTAGATTCACTTTGGGATAATTCATTTCCAGGCCCATCTGAAGATCATGACCTCCATGATAACGAATTTGTCTCATCATGAACCTTTTTATGGCTTCAAAACCTTCCTTTGCAAGTCTATCTTTATGGACTGGTAGCTCTCTGCATGTCATAAACATTTGATAGACGTCGTCCATATGTAACAGAAAGAAATCATTTTCTTGACAGGTGAATGTTGATCCATCAGTTCTCTGTAGGTGAAAGACCATGAATTTGATCTTCTCCAGGTATTCTTCTGTTACTTTCAGGATTGTTTGTACTGGACATCCGCTTGTTGCAAGATTATGATTCAAAGTTTGTCGTCGTTCTCCTGTGGATCTGTGTCCGAGCATGTACAAGTTTCCACCTCTGTCTCTTCCTTTGAGGTGATTGATGCCACGCATCCTGAGCTCTCTGTAGGTCTTGATCTTTTCAGGTGTGCGCCAAATTCGTTCTTTGATTTCTTCCAGAAAGGGAGTCTTAATCCTGACACTGTCCAGGGGTTTCGGAGTAGTCTTTTGTTTCGTGACAGATTTAGGCTCCTTGTATTTTTCTCCTTCTTTTATCTCATCATTGTCGAGCCCAATCATTTGTGCATGGTATTTATTGAGAAACTCTCTGAGCTGCCAACTTCGACACATTTCGTACTGCTCCGCCTCCACTCTAAGATCATCCCATTCTGTCCACTGGCGGGGCCATTTGTCATAAACAAGAATTTCTTCAAGTTCATCGGGTGTTTGATCATCGTGTTGGCTGGAGGGATTCTGCTGCTGCTGTGGCGACACGTCTGGCGTAGCATCGGGATCCTGGTGAGACTTGCAGGGATCCTCAATTATCTCAACACGATGCTCTTGCGCAGAGACCAGACCTCTATACTTTGTTACATGCGGCCAATCCTCCCTTGGTTGAGACTGGGTGACTCCGGGATCCTCAGGATTGCCCGTTGACATCAGTTTCGAACTAGGTTCTAGCTGATGGCCTGAATAAGAAGATGTACTCATGGTAGCATCATCAGGACTTCCATTCCGTCCTTGGTTAACATCTATAGGAGATGCACCTCGGGATGTTATGTCTAGCTCGACCATGCTAGAGAGAGTGGCTAGGGATTTATGGCTAGCTGAAGTAGTGGGTTGCTCATTGGTAGAGGTAGAGGGTTGGTTTGGCTTTGAGGGTTGGCTAGTAGAAGCAACATGCTCAAGTATCCGCTGGCGCTTGTTCTCCCCCTCATGAGAATCCGAATCATCAGGATCCTCATGTGAACGTTTAGCGCCACGGAGACTGTCACGGCAAGTGTTCTGTGTATCTAGAGCATGGAGAAGGGCTTTTTGAAGAGGGGTGAGGTTGCCTTCTTCCACGTCTAGTATACGATCGTAGATCTCAGCTACAAGATCCTCGAAGGGTACGGTTGTTAGGTTAGGTTTGGTCGTTGTAGGGGAGAATACTAGTTCTGTATCCTGGGTTCCCCTTGATGTGGATGGTTGTTGGTTTTCTATGGCTAAGGGTTTGGAAACAGGTATGGAAATGGTTGGGGGCTGTGTTGTCTGGGGTTTGGATGGTATATTCTGAACAACTGGGGTACTTCCAGAGTCTTGTGCATTAGCGGTTATTGCTTCATGCACCCATGGCTTAATGGTAGACTCTAGAAAGCTGTTCAGATATACGAGGATGTCTTCGGGGATAATAGCACCAGTTACAGGGGTTGTAACTGTTGTCACAGCATCAGTGAAGATAGCTGATGTGTGGCCTGCGTTCAATGATTGAGGCATTGTTGGCGTAGCAGGGCTTCCGACCATCATAGTTTGCACTCCGGTCGTTGCATTCAGGGTGAGTGCACCTGTATGTGCAGTGAATAGTGTAGGTGTCCTAGAAAAATTCAAAAATGTAGGAATGGTGACACCTAGACTCGATGTGATAGAACGAATGGGGGTAGTGGTCCGGGGCTGTTGACCACTAAGTCTCTCAGCAGATTCGGAAGGAATCAGTGAGGTCGGTGTAAGTTCCCCTTGAGTTATTGAAACCCCAGTCTGTTGGGAGACTGGAGAGTGGATGGGAGATGGCTGTGCATGCGCAGTTGAACCGGATGCTGCGACTTCTACCCGGGAACTGACAAGGTCAGCTCCTGCTCCTAGGGGTGTGGTTCGGTCTATAGTGACGAAGGTGTCGCAGTCATCGTACAGTGCCAGCTCCTCCTCCACTGCACTCTTCTTTCTGAGCCTCTTCTTAGGCTGTGATGATGCATGCTTTTCATTGCGTTTCTTGGAGCGCTGCTCACTAATGATGATCCCTTTGAGTGGTCGGGGTGTGAGTGCAGCCTCAATATCTTCTGATGAGGAGTCGGAGTCTATCGGAATGGCCTGTTTACCAGCTCTCTTCCTGTTGCTGATCAGGACTCCCTCCATGTCATCATCATCATCTGCATCATCATCATCATCATCTCTTCGTTCATTCCCTTTGGTCATGCTATCGGAGGCCTCACCACCAGCCTTATTAGAAGGGGCCTGGCTAGATGGTTCATTGGCAGTGTCCTCAGCATTAGGGTGGCCCTCAGCAGTCTGGGTCCTCTCGGAAGAGTTAGCAGACTGATCATCATTAGGCCGGGTTGCCACTGGTTTCTGTGGCGGGGCTCTCTTCTTCTTACCCTCACTCGCTCTCGGCTTGGTTCCCGGGGAAGGTCCAGCTGGGTTTTGCTGAACCATAGGGACCGTTCTCTTCAGCGACTCTTTGTAGTCGATGACTGCCTTATCCCTCGGATTTGCAAGGTCAAGTAGAGAGTCCGGGATTAGCAGTGCTTCTGATGTATTCTTGTCCTTCTGAAAGTACTTGAGTTTGGGAGCAGTGAAGTGTTTGTCTTCCTTACGCTTAGGGATTGCAGGGGTGGCTTCCATCATGTTGTGGATCATTAGCGCCAGCCACCGAGCGTAGGGGATTGTGTTTCCCTTGTTGTTCTCCTTCATCTTGACCTGGTCCATCAGCTCTGTCCAGAAGAGCTGTGCCATGTCGTACTGTTTGTCAAATGCGATCCCATGGAAGATTTGTAAGATCTGCTTGTTGCACTTGTCATGTCCGGCGTGCTTAGGAGACAAGCATTTGTTGACCAGGCCGAACAGACTCTTCCATGGGTGGGGCAGGTTGGAGATAGTGAAATTTGACAGCAAGGGCAGCGGGCTGTCATAGCCTAGATCCTTCATCCCCTTGATCAGTTCTTCATTGGTAGGCAGGGATATGTAGTTCTGTAGGGCTGGGAGCTTCAGTGTCTCCCTGATTGTGGAGGGTGTGAGCACCACTCTCTTGTCATTCAGCTTGGTCATGATTTTTGACCTGTCCTTTTCTGAGGCTGTGTGCATCAGGCCCCAGAACTGTTGTAGATATACCTCTGGCACCGGTTTGGCTTCATTGAATGCAAACCAGAGGTAGTGCTTTTGTAGAATGGAGAGTATGACTGGGTCCTGACACTTGAAAAGCTTCAGGTCCAATTGGAAGTTGTTGTCATGAAGTGGGACCCAGTTCTCTTTTGGGTACAGTTCATTGCTTGATTGTGTATTCTTGGCTGTTCCTGACATGATTAGCTGAAGACATTGGGTCAGCACATTGTTCAAATGAAAAGTTTTATTTTTGTTCTGTTTTTGTAATTTCTCAGATCAGATGTGTACAGGTGGGGCCACGAGAAAATTTCTGAGTGTAAACCACGAGAACTATCTTCTCGAGGTTTAAATACCGAGAAGCTCTTCTCGATACTCAAACATCGAGAACTTGGTTCTCGATATGGAAGTATCGAAAGGTCCTTCTCGAGATTTAAACATCGAGAACCATCTTCTCGAGGTTTAGTATCGAGAACCTCTTCTCGGTATTTCCAACTTCGGGAAGTAGGTTCTCGGTACTAAACATCGAAAAGACTCTTTTCGAGGTTTAATATCGAGAACCGAACCTCGAATTTTGAAATATCGAGAAATTGATCTCGAGTTCTAAACATCGAGAAAGTGAATTTCTCGAGTTCGTACTCAGAGAAATGTCGAGAACCACCTGCAAAAACATATATAAAAACTTTTCGATGTTCAGTTTATCAGTTCGAGAAAGAGGGTTCTCGAGGTCCAATAACGAGAAATTCCTTTCAAGTTTTGATTCGAGAACCGGTGCATTTTGTGCGAAAATCATATGAAAGTTATTTTTGATGCTCGAGAACTTGAAATACCACCTTTTGGATGGATTCGAGAAGTTTTGAGATGTGAAGATCAGTTTGCGAGAAGGATGCTGGACTTCGAGAACTTAAGATGCGAGAAAATGAGATTTATGCGAGAAACTGTTCTCGAAGTCTCCTTTTATATGCGAAAAGTTGGAACTTGGGCCTTGTGAAAAGTAATCTGGGCCCAAATGTCAAGAGCGGGCCCGGTTTAGAGAATTTTAAAATTTTTGGGCCCCAAGCTAGAGTTTATTAAGAAAACTTTCTCAGATCAAAACTTTCTCATTTTCTCACACACACACACTCTTTTTCTGATTTTCTTATTTTCTCCCCCTCAAAGTATTCCTCTCTCTTTTATTTTCTCCCTTTTCTCCCCCTCAACACATGCAACGCACACCACGCACACTCACACATTTTATTCAGACCATAGAGATAACACAATTACATAGGATCGAGATTCAACATGCCTAACTTAGATACTAGGAACTGGAATCTCTTGTCATCCAGTGCCTTAGTAAATATGTCAGCCAGTTGAAGCTCAGTGCTTACAAAGTACAGATCAACATCTCCTTTCTCCACATGGTCCTTGATGAAGTGATAGCGCAAATCGATGTGCTTGGTGCGCGAGTGGTGAACGGGGTTGCTGGTTATGGCGATTGCACTTTGGGAGTCACTGTAGATGGGAATATGGTTGAATAGAAAGCCATAGTCTCTGAGTTGTGTCCTCATCCATAGGATTTGTGAACAGCAACTAGCAGCCGCAACGTATTCTGCCTCGGCTGTAGAAGTTGACACGCAGTTCTGCTTCTTGGAGGACCAACAGACTAGCTTCTCTCCCAGAAATTGAGCACCACCGGATGTACTTTTTCGATCTAACTTGCAACCTGCGAAATCAGCATCTGAGTAACCAACAAGGTCAAAACCCGTGTCCTTGGGATACCAAAGTCCTAAGTTGACTGTTCCTTTCAGGTATCTCAGGATTCTCTTCACTGCATTCAGATGTGATTCCTTTGGATTTGCTTGAAAACGAGCGCACAGACAAGTTGCAAAGACAATATCCGGTCTACTAGATGTCAGGTACAGCAAGGAACCGATGATCGCCCGATAGTTGGTAGCATCGACTGATATCCCGGAAGGGTCAGAGTCGAGCTTTTGTGAGGGAGACATGGGGGTTTTCATGGTTGACTTGCTGTCCATCTTAAATCTTTTGAGCATTTCATGGATGTACTTCGACTGGCTGATGAAGATTCCGTCTGGCAATTGCTTGATCTGTAGCCCTAGAAAGAAGTTCAACTCTCCCATCATACTCATTTCAAACTCAGTGCGCATCAAGTTACTGAATTCTTCGCAGAAGTTCGGGTTGGACGAGGCGAATATGATGTCATCGACATAGATTTGTATCAGCATGATGTCACTGTTCTCTCGCTTGATGAAAAGAGTTGGATCTATCTTTCCCTTCGAGTAGCCTGATTGTACAAGAAAAACAGATAATGCATCATACCAGGCTCTCGGTGCCTGTTTTAGTCCATACAGAGCTTTCTTCAGCTTGTAGACATAATGTGGGCGTTCAGGGTCAACAAAGCCTTCTGGTTGTGTCACGTAAACTTCTTCTTTCAGTTCTCCATTTAGAAACGCAGTCTTCACATCCATTTGATAGATGGTGAAACTCTTATGCGCAGCATAGGCAAGGAACAACCTGATTGCTTCAATTCTGGCCACTGGTGCAAAGGTTTCATCATAGTCAATTCCCTCTTGTTGATTGTACCCTTTTGCAACCAGTCGGGCTTTGTTCCTTATAATCACACCGTCTTCATCTTTCTTGTTCTTGAAGACCCACTTGGTGCCAATTATTGTTTTCTTTGGGGGTCTTGGCACCAGGGTCCATACATCCAATCTTTCAAACTGATTGATCTCCTCCTGCATTGCTATCACCCAATCTGGATCTGTTAGAGCTTCAGAAACTTTGGTTGGTTCAGATTGGCTGATGAAGCAAGAGAAGAGACATTCATTTGCTGTGGCTGTTCTTGTACAAACTCCACGACTTGGATCTCCAATAATTTGTTCTGCAGGATGTGCTTTCGTCCATTTCCGCTCATGAGTTAGAGGGATTGGAGTTATGATGGTGTGATCCGGGTCCTCAAAAGTGGTAGATGTGGTTTGTTGAGGAGTGGAGTGCACAGGGGTCGATTCAGATGCTGTGTCTGCTTGAGCTGGTATTTCTGAAACTTGTGCTGGTGAAGTTGCTTGTGTTGTTGCCGTGCCATGATCCTCAGTTTCTTCGTGATCTGATGTATGAGGTGAGTCAGTTTCTTTCTCACTGAGGTCAGGCATGAATGGTGGTTGAGCAGCTTCTGTTGGTAATTGTAGGTTGGCAGTGCGTGCATTTTCATAGAAATGTTCAAAGAGAGAGTCGAGAATTGCACTGTCAGCCGTTGTTTGCTTTGTTGCTTCAGCTCCATCAGGTTGCTTCCTTTGAGCAGAGAGTGTGTTTTCTATCAAGAAATGTTCAGAAGCAAAGTCAGCCATTTCATAGAATGCAACGTTGACACTCTCAATGACTGTTCTGCGATCACGTAGATAGACCCGATACGCCTTTGATTGCGTGGAGTACCCAATGAATACTCCTTCGACGGCTTTCGGATCCATCTTGCTTCTTTCATTTCTGTCATTTAGAACAAAGCACTTGCAGCCAAACACTCTGAAGAATGAGATGTCAGGTGTTCTGTTGAAGAGTATTTCATAGGGGGTCTTGTTGAAGCGCTTGTGAATTGATGTTCTGTTCTGAGTAAAACACGCTGTGTTGATTGCTTCAGCCCACATGAAATGGGGAAGCTTTGACTGAATAAGCATGGTGCGTGCTGCTTCAACAAGAGTTCTATTCTTTCGTTCAACGACCCCGTTTTGTTGTGGTGTCTTTGCTGCAGAGAATTGTTGTGTGATACCTTGAGTTTCATAGAACTCAGCAAGAGACTGGTTCTTGAACTCGGTACCATTATCTGTTCTGATGATCTCCACACTCTTTTGTAGAAAATTTTGGATTGTCCTGATGAAGGTTATGATGGTTGCAGCTGTTTCATCCTTTGTCCTCAGAAATTTGGTCCATGTGTACCGAGAGAAGTCATCCACAATGACCAGTGTATATTTGCGCCCATTGATGCTTTGGACTCTCATTGGTCCACACAGATCCATGTGAAGTAGTTGCAGCAGTCGGGAGGAGGATGGAACAGGTTTTAACTTGTGAGAGCTCCTTTTCATCTTGCCTAGTCTGCAGGCATCACAATGAGTGTCAGCGGAAGTCTTCAGAGGAGGCAGCCCTTTCACAAGTTTCTTGGAGGACAAGGTAGTGAGATATTTGAAATTGAGGTGAGACAGGCGTCTGTGCCATAGACTGTTTTGTTCAGAGGAAGCTTTGGACAGCAGGCAGATGGCAGAAGGTAATTGTACGCTCTTCAGATCAATGGTGTACAGGTTGGAAGTTCTTGTGCAGGTCAATAATACCTTTCCAAACCTGTCCAGCACACAGCATTGTCTGGCTATGAACTTCACTTCCATGCCACTATCGCAGAACTGTCCAATACTTAGCAGATTATGCTTCAGTCCTTTCACATATGACACAGCCTTGATGGTGACACTTGCACAGATGACATCCCCATATCCTAGGATTGGAGAAGCTGCGTTGTTTCCAAATCTCACATTTCCTCCGTAGCATTTGGTGTAGTTGCTCAACAGTTCTTTTATTCCGGTCATGTGGGTTGAGCAGCCAGAATCTAAATGCCACACATGACCGTTCTGCAAAACAGATTAAGGATTTTTAGGTACCCACCGCAGGATGGGTCCTTCCTTATCAATTGAGAAAATCTTTTTGAATTTTTCTTTCAGCTGTGATCCAAGGTCAACAGCCTTTTCAGATAATGTTCTTTGTTTTTCAAGTTCAGCTTTTGGTATCCATTTTTGTTTGATTTTAGGAGCAGAGGAGACAGAGTTATTGTCTTTGTGTGTGAATGGCTGGTTCGTGAGGTAAGGTTTGAGAATTTCTTCTTTAGAGAGACGGTGTAAGTGTTTCTTTGAATGAACCTTAAGAGGGTACTTTAAATTTGGAAAATTATAAACTCCCTCTACAGATCTATTCTCAGATTGTTTCTTTTGTTTGCGTTCTCTCCGTTGATCCTTACGAACAGAATTCATGGCACATTCAAAATTAGAAACATCAACACTATCATTTTCAAGTCCAGGAGCATACAACTTATTATTGAAATAAAATTGATTAGAAGGAAATTCAGATGGATTCAGCTTGGGACACAAGACTGAATTGGAACTACATGGTTGTGACTGAAATCTAGATCTACTATTATTCGAGTAAAACAAGGCGCTAGAACAGGGTTTTTCATGTTCAGAAAACATTTTCTTCTTCCCTTCAGCTATCTCTTCTCTCTTCAACCTCCATTCTCTTCTCCTTTCCAGTCTCCTACTCACGGTATTTCCTGTTTTCAAGGGAGTCGTGGAGTGAGTGGTCGATCTTTTGAAAACATTAGTTTTGTGAAGATTTTCTTGAGAATCAATTGTATCACTAGCTGACTGGGAAGTTGTGTCAGATTGAGAGCTTTCCTTTAAAGAGGTCAGTTCTCTTAATAACCTCTCTCTCTCACTTTCAAAGCTTTTTCTTTCTTCTTCAAAACTTTTTCTTTGTTTTTCCAAAGAGATATGTAAATTTTCGAATTTTCTAATTAGTGGAGGGATGTAAGGTTCTTCTTCATTTGACCCTGAGGTTGAAGGGGTTTCTGGATCCGACACAGCTTCCTTCTCAGAAGGATAAGGACTCACACTCTCATCAGTTGAGAAAACAGGTTCAGCATTTTCATAACTTTTATTCAGAGAGTCATAGTTGAAAGGAATTTCTGTTCTGGAAGGGTTTGATCGCTTTACCTCTTCTTCTTCTGCCGTTTCTTTTCCATAGGTAAAAGCCATCAACTTAGTCAACCCTAACCCCATATAATTTATGTCATAAAGTTGAATACAATCCACTTTCTTTAGATTATTGGGGTTAGTAAGACCAAGACCCTCCTTAGAGTTATAAAAGCGAGTGTCTTTGTTCTGATTGAGAAAAATGGTTTGTTCTGTTTGTCCTCTCTTGGCAAGTAGATCTTCTAATTCTTTGATTTTTGTGTAAAGAGTACACCTTTTTTCATGTAGAAAATCATTTTCGGCTTTTGCAACGTTTCGTTCTAATTCAGTCTCAGAAACTTTCCTTGTTAGTAGAGCTACCTTTTGGGTGAGTTGATCTAATTCTAAAGTTCGCTTCTTGACAATTTCCTTTTCATTTTCTAACTGTATGCTCAGAGATCTGACTTTATCTAGACTGTCAATTAAATATTTATGGTTGATGTTTCCCTTGTCTCTTAGCTCCGTAATTAGATTGTCTTTGACTTGTGAAGAGTGAACTTTACAAGAGTAGGAACAGACGGTTTCAGAGTTACTTACAGTGATGTTTGAGCTTGAGCTTGTACTTCCTCCGGGGATCGCAGCATCACCCTTTTCCTTTTCTTCTTCTTCTACAAGCGCCATTAGGGCCAGATTCTCCTCTTCTTCTTCATCTGAACTCTCCTCCTGCCACGGGTCATTCTCAGTAAGCGTTGCAACACTATCATCATCTTGTTTAGCCATGAACATTTTCTGTTTGTTCCACAGCATCTTCTGCTTGTAATAGTTGAAGTCCCTTTTTCTTGGTAGGCGACAGTCTTTGATAACGTGTCCAGCCTTTCCACAGTTGAAGCATTTGGGGGGATCTTCTGCTGCAACAGCTTTACTGGAAGAGTTCTGATCATTGTTCTTTGTTTTGTAATTGGCAGAGGAGGTTCGCAGCTTGTTGGATGAGTTTCCCTTCCTAGAGAATTTCTTATTGAACTGATTGGTGAGCAGAGCCATCTTTTTCTGCAGATCAGCCAATTCAGATTCAACATCCACTTCTTCTTCACTGTCTTCTTCTTCTTCTGTCTCCACCTTAACTGCCTTCTTCTTCTTCTGAACCTTAGATGAACTCTTTGGTTTAGCTTCAATCATGAGTGCTAAAGGATTAGCAGAAAAGCTTCCTTCCATCTCAGCAGTGTCATTCACAAACTGCTGAAGATGCTCATGAAGTGTGCAGAGATCTAGTTCATCTAAGTCCAAGTGTTGTCTCAGGTTCTTTACAGTTCTTTTCCACTCAGGGGGCAGGCTCGACAAGAAACGTATATTCATCTCCATGTTTGATTTCACAACCTTGATCTTCCTCATCTCGTTGATCAGTTGTACAAATCTGTTATACGTTTCATGGAGCGCCTCCCCTGGTGCCGCCTTGAACGCATCATAAGCAGTTAAGATGTTTGCTTTCTTCGTTTTCAGTCCAAGATCAGTTCCAATCATCAGCTTTTTTACTTCATCCCACATTTCTTTAGCAGTCTCCATGCTATCAATCAGAATGTAGATGTCATTTGGGATTGCTTGTAGCAGAAATGTCTTTGCCATAAGATCAGCTTTGATTCTCTGTCTATCCTCTTCAGTGTACTCAGCCTTTGTCTTCAATCTTCGTTCTTGATTAACAGGTGGGTTGTTTGCATCAACACCATTCACACTTGCCCAAATCTCAGCAGGTCCTTGGGTGAGGGATTCCAGCATAGCGGAAGAGTTATCTTTACTTTCTAGAAAGTTTAAGAATCTTGTTCTCCACATCTGGTATTCACCTCTCCTCAGAATTGGGGGCCTACTGTCATTACCAAGTGATAAAGCATCCATCTTTGCTGATTGAGCCTTAACAGATCGGTCGAGTGTTTTGATCAGAAAAAAAGTTTAAAGTGCAGAATGTCGAAAACCTAATTCAAGAAAGAAATTCGAAAACTAGGGTTCGAGAAGTTCTATCGAGAACCAGTTTTCGATAGTGAATATCGAGAAACTGTTTATCGAGAAGCAGGAGTCGAGAAGCTGTATCGAGAACTTCAGTATCGAGAAGCTAAGTTCGAGAACTTAGTTTCGAGAACTGAGTGTCGAGAAGCTGTATCGAGAACCTGCAATTCGAAAAAACAGATTTTTAGATATTTAGTATCGAAAACTGAGTGTCGAGAAAGCAATCTCGAGAACTCAGTTCGAGAACTTGTATCGAGAACGTAGTATCGAAATCCTGCAAATCAAAATTTCAGATTAAAACAGTTTAAACAACTTTTCTGTGAAGTTTTCGATCTCGAGAGTCTTCCTGTATAGTTATCGTCCTGAAAAACCTGCTTAAATGTCGAGAACCCTGCTTTTCGAACTCATACTATCGAGAAATCAAAAATACCGAATCTACTGAAATCGAAAAGTAAGATATACCCTTGGTTCGTTTCTGAATGGCGAATCCAATGATATAACTTTTACAGTTTATCGATCAGAAACAAGATTACAGTGATTACAAAGAAATATATCGAAAAGTATGAAAACAGAGAAACTTCGGAAACTTTTCTTCGACGATCACACTCGAGCAGGCTCTGATACCAGTTGTTGGTCCCAGTTTAGCAGACTAACGATCAGCTAGATGGTATTCATCGATTAAACAGAAGAAAAGAAGATCTGATAATGATAAGGCGATATCGAGAACAGAGAAATTCTTCTTCTATTATATCGAGAACTATTTGGGCAGCGTAAGGCTAATGTGTATTGATCGATATCGGTACCTGTACACAAGGCGCGTATTTATAGGCGCTGTACAGGTTACCGATTTAGGTAAACCTTGGAAGTTGGGCCAAGGCCTTTTTGGGCCTTATTCCCTTTACCTTATTTGCTACATAATAAATACTAATCTAATACCATAAATGGTATAACTAGTCTACTTTATTTAAACAAGACATTACAGACAAACTTGACCCACAATAAAAGTTCTAACATCATTTGCATTTCATCAACTTGACTCAAGACCGTCTTCGAATCCACCATTTTAAAATCAAGGAATCGACCGACAACAAATTTCTTTGCACCGGCATCCTCGCTCTTATATTTGTGGTCCAAAGCATTCCATAGCTCCTTAGCCGTAGCTAATTTGCTATACACGTCGTACAAAGCATCATGCAGCCCGTTCAACACGTAGTTTCGGCATAGGAAGTCAGAATGCTTCCAAGCTTCAACCGCGTTGAAAGATTGCACATCCACCTCACCCCCGGTTACAACCGGAGCGTCCTCGGTCAAGAACCTTGCCAAGCCGAGAGTAGTGAGGTAAAAGAGCATCTTTTGCTGCCACCTCTTGAAGTTCAACCCGTTAAATTTTTCGGGTTTCTCCACAGAGTTGCTCGGCACGGTCACCATAGGGATAGCCCTTTGGTTAACCAAAGCAGATGCACCGCGTTGTGAACTATTGTTCACCGGAGCTCCGCTTTCAGAGTGATTATCGTTCAAACCGTTCAAAGCATTCTGCCCAACAACATTTTCATTTTCTTGAGAAGTCATTTCTTTCGTTTCTTACGTTCTTCGGAAACACAAAAACAAGTTCGTTCACCAAGGTGACAAACTACAAGTGTAAGATTGTTTACCGTAGTAGAACAATCACCGAATACGTTTTAAGTTTGTTGGGTGTGTTTCGAAAAATGAAGAAAATTAATTAATAAAAATTAATTAAATAAAATGACAAAACGAAAACAAGAAATGAGACGAAGCAGAATAAGCCAAAGCTCGTGCTACGCACGATTTCCTTAAAACGTATTCGTTGCCTCCCGGGGTGCTAGGAGCGTTGCAAGAATCGTTTCCCAGGATACGATGACTACGAACAAACGTTTGAGCACTTAAACGAAAGTCCCAACGAACGTGAACGAAGCAAGAACACAATAGGAATTTTTAAGAGAAGGCTGGGAGAGTTTTGTGAGCTAAAATGAAGTGCAGCACGTTTGTGACTTGTGTGTATTTTGCAAAGGATCAACCAGCCTTTTATAGGGGTGGATTTGCATGTGTTAATGACTGTTTAAGGAACATGAACGTTGGACATCAATGGCCAACGTTTGGGACATTGATTCCAGCCAAAAACAGTCCAAAACGTTCATATGAACGTTGGGACTTCAAGGCAGCATGCTGGCATTGATTCTACACATGCCACCAGTCCAAAACGTTTGCATTAAGGGCCATGAACGTTGGGAATTTATGCTGCAACGTTCATGAACGTTGTAGTCTAGCATGGAGCAAAAATAAATAGGAACGTACCGGAAGAACAAAAATTGACGTTATCTTTAGAAGATGGGATTTTCGGACGGCATTCGTGTGTGCAGGTCGCCCGCACACGCAAGTCGCGCTTTTTGTTCTTCGGTTTCGGGATTTGATCCGCACCCCCCTGCGCGCGTGAGAGAGCCTTTCCCTTTAGGAATCTTAACTCCTTAGGGGGGGTTTTCCCTTATAAAGGGTTGCAAATCCCTAGTGATTTTCGGTGTGGGAAAAAACCATACCAAAAACTCACCTTTTCCTAGTTTTCTCCATTCCAACGGGTAAAATTCGAAAAGCGATTTCTCATTCACCCGTTATTCGTTTTGAGCGTACCATATATCGAATTGTAGCCCTAAGCAAGGACAATCCGAAACCACTTTGACCCGACCCAAATCGGAAGTGGACCCCGCTCAAAAAATTTCCCCAAAATGACCATTTAATGCAATTTAACACACTTTTTCCAACAGGTTATTCACTTATTTGTGATCTTAATTGAAGAAAAAAGACTAAGTAATCTAACTATATATTAGACTTTTAAAAAGTGGATCAAACTTAATATGTATTTCTATCATCAGAGGTAAAACAAAGCATCGTGTAAGTACAATTTCAGCAGCATTTCCCTCTTTCTGTACCTTTTACACACATTATCAAACACCTGACATGCGTTAATTTAATTTCTATCTTAGGAGTATACTCAACTATTGATGGGAATAATAAAAAAAGCATCAACTCTTGGAGGGAAGAAGAGCAAACTCAACTACAAATCTCATGAACAGGCTGCGTGAAAAAAGATGACGAAGCTCATCAAAAACCCATTTATAGACGCAGGGGAGCAAGAGTTTCAAATTTCTGAAACTGAAATTTAATTAATTAAGAATTTATATTGATGCTCCAACTTCTAGAACGGGAATGGAAAACTATGTCGCCCTGGCTTTTTCGAAGAAGAGAAGCAGTCTGTATTAGTTTTGCTTAACCTGACAGACTTACACACCGTCAGCCAATTTAACGATCTTTTAACATTTCATTGATGTGGAACAACAAGTGTACATCATCAATAGCACAAAGTACATTGAGATAAAGCATAGTCTAAAAGAGTTTAACAGCCAACTGAGCATTTAATAACAAATCCGTCCTTTATTAAGATAGGTTAAGATACCAAAGCCATTTATTATAGTCACGTTTTCTTTTAACTTTTGTAGTGGTGATTTCAAAGGGGTGAGACCATTAGGGCCTTTGGGCCTCCACGATAAGTTGGAGAACACGGTCGCATATGAGAAAATATATTTAGGACTCAAGCACTGGTGACCTGCCACACATCAATGGGTGACCGGCTGGCAATGGTGGATCTATGTTCCAAACTATGTGTGTTCATTTATTTTCTATAATTAAAATTTGAAAAGGCAATAAATAATCAAATTAAATTTATACATGTATACTAGCTTATTTTTTTTCAAATCTAGGTGTTCATATGAACACCTTTGCACCTATATAGCTCCGCCACTGCCGGCTGTCATCAACGAGTGACCTGCACCACATAAAAGGTTTTCAAAAGTTTGAGACTAGTGGTGGACCCGGTTCGGGCCGCCCGGCCCGGGACCGGCCCGGCCCGTCACTGTACGGGCCCGGAACCGGCCCGGTTCTCGGGTCCGGGTTCGGTTCGGGCACCGAACCGGTGGGATAAGCGGGTCCGGGCTCGGGTTTTGTTTTTGGTGGCCCGGCCCAGGCCTAACGGTCATTTAAAAAAAAAAATTCTTTTAATTTTAAAAAATCCATTTTGGCTCAACAGCCACTCCCCAAACGGCTATATAGCCGTTGGGTGGGTACCAGGGGGGCGGGCCCTTTGGGGTGGGGGTGGGGGGTGGGGGGGTGGGGGGGTGGGGTTTAAAAAACCTATATATACTCCTAATTTTAAACATTTTTTCACACCTCTTCTCCAACTCTCCCTAAATCCTACTCTCTACTCATCTCCAACTCTCCATATTCATCTTCTCAAATTCTCTTATTCTCCTTTATATTTTATTTTACTATTTAATACTTATACAATTATTATATCTACTTATATATTAATTATCTACTTATAATAAATACTGTTGAGGTTTATTCCCGAAGATCCGAAAGCCCAACACAAGCCTTGGATATTGTAGGGATTTTGGGTAGGGTTGAAAATGTGTATAAAATATAAAATAGTGAGATAATATTCAACTCAAGAACTTACTTATATTCAGTAATTTAAGCAATTACACTGAAACTACCCGAACGGCAACTGAATACGAGATTACAAGGGTGGAAGATGTAAATCTATTGCTTAAGCTCTGAGTATTAAAATGCTAACCTTTTACAATGATCTAAACATGGATATTTATACTAAAATGGGGATGGGTAAGGTGGACACGTGGTCGAATCTGGTAGGCTATCACCTCTGCCATGTAAGCACCCATGCCCCCACTTGCTGCTGCCATGATCCAGCATTAAATGCGGCTTCCACTTGATGATTGCCCGTTCGGGCAGGGTGTTCGGTGTGTGGGACCCCGTCATAGGTTTTATCCTGCTTAGGAACATATCCCGAACGCCGATCGGTATCTCCGCCATAGGTGATCTAGTTAATGGAAGTGTCCCGAACGCTGATCGATACATGGCCTTGATGATTTGGCATAATTGTTTCCCGGAATGTTCCAAGTATAAATTCTATCCCGAATGCCGTTCGAGAGTTCTTTTGGACTGCCTTGGGCCCGCTGTTTCTTCCTGGATTTGGGCCTAGGGATATTGGGCCTGGACCCAATATCCCAACACTAGTCCCCCACTTCCTATGTCTCGAACGGTAGTGAGTGCATAAGGAAGTAGAAAATTATTGCCCGAATGCTGTTCGGGTGAATATCGGATGGCATTCCGCCGGTTCCCGAGGCATATTTTGACGGTTATTTGCAACTGCCGTTTCACTTCTCCGATAAACGCCATGATTACCTGAGACGGATTCTCTATGTGACACGTGTCTCTGTCATCATTACAAGAAACGTGTCCTCCTTTGATTGGCAGCTGAGTCGGCGTGGCAGAGTATAAATAGGCTCCTCTGGTTTTGATTCTGGGTTTCGAAACTTTGCATCTCCGGCTTAGTACTCTGCCTTCTCTCTAGAGCTTCTTCCGCTGCTTCTGTTCAGGTATCCCTCGAACTTCCCTCTACTGTTTAGTTCCCTCGTTCGGTGAGAATGGCACCCCTTCGTTCATCTGAACCCTCTACTTCCGGCACCGCAATCCCAGAGGAAAACCCCATTGATGTGCTGCGAGTTGTCCCTATTCCGGCGGAAGTTAACGGTGATGATTCCTCTTCCTCCTCCGACGTTTACCCTGATGGCACCAAATCGGGGGATGAATTGGAAGTTATGAAAGCCGGTCCTCCAGCCGGTATTCCCTGTCATAAGCTTGACCTAGCCCTGATTAGGCTTAGGCGCCAAAAGCTTACGGCCCAGAACCGGGCCCAAATCCAGATGTTACTTCCTGATTCGGTGGACTTCCGCCTCCAATCGGGGCTCCACCCAATGCGCCACTTCCCAGGGATGGTCGTGGTCCATTTTGATTCCCTTAAGGCCGGCCTTAGATTCCCCCTTCACCCCTTCTTCGTTTCCCTCTTAAATTTTTATAATATAGTGCCAGCCCAAATAATGCCGAACTCCTACCGGGCAATGGCTGGTTTTATTTGTCGCTGTGTGGAAGCTAAGGTGACTCCTTCCTTAGATCTGTTTCACTACTTTTTCTCGATCATCCCACAACAAGCCCAGGGTTATCTAGTCGCGAGTTCCCGATCAGGTCATATTTTGTTCTCCAAGGCTCCCTCCTCCATCAAGGAATGGAAAGATCGGTTCTTTTTTGTATCTGTCCCAGCCGGCCTGATCCCAAGAAAGTGGAACGCCTTCCCGCCAAAGTCCCCCGAACCATTCATCTCTGAAGATCTTAGCCAGGATATCATTGCTGTGGAGGCGGGTGGTTGCTTCCAGATTATGCCATATCTGACTCCCGAACGGCTTATTAAAGCCGGGATAGGTACTGCCCGTATTCCTGGAATTACTTGACTGAAAACCAAGTACCATGGCCCGGGCGGTCCTTCCCGTGTGATATAATTTTTTTTAATCCACGTGTGAACCGCTCGGTACTAATTTGTTCCTTTTGTCTTTTCAGCTCCAAAACAAAGCGAATCTTCAGATTCCGAAGGAGACAACCCCGAACCGCCGGCAATGGATGACAGCAGGCTATTTACCGTTGGTTTTGAAGATGAGCCACCAACCTCCCCTTCCAAGCAGCAGAGGAAGACAAAGAGGAAGAGGTTGAGGAAGGCCGATCAGGGGACATCCTCCCAATCTGCCCCCATCGTCCCCGAGCAGTCTGAACCTGTTCGGGATGTAGAACCTGTGCAGCAGGTCGCCTCTGAATAGCAATCTTCACATGCTGACATGCTGATGGATCAGCTCTTCTCTGATCAGCAGCCTCATCATTTTTCCGCTGAGGATCTGGCCGCCAACCAGGCTGATTTGGCGAGGCAGTTTGAGCAGATCTCCCTTCAAGATCCCGCTCATGGAATGCTGGAAAGGGGAGGCTGTCCAGCAAGCCAGATTTGGTCCACATCGGGCTTCATCAATGGGCATAACCTTCCTCCGATGCCGGTCGAGGAGGCCGAAGAGTGTATTGCCTTGGCTGCCCTGAAGGTAATTTCTTATCACCTCTCTTTTTTCGGTTGTTCACTAATTTACCAGGTTCTTATTTCTTATTTGTACTCGATCAATAGGTAGGGATCTACAGCCTGAAACTCAGAGAGGCCAGGCAGGCCAAGGAACAAGGGCTGCTGATGGCCAAGGAAACAGCTGAGCAGGCAGTGGAAGCTGAACGGCGAGCATTTGCCGAGGAGCGGAAGAGGCTGGAGGCTGAGGCCGGGGAGCTCCGTGTCAAGGTGGGCTCTCTCCAGGCCAAGATCGCGGCAGCTGAGGCCGCTCAGGTCAAGTTTTCTGAGGCCCCTCCCCAAATCCCGGACGGCCCGGCTGAAATGTTAGTTGATCTATCTGCCGTTCGGGATCAATTCAAGGCTTCCGAGGAGTTCCTGGCTCTAAAGGAAGAATATGCCGCCGAACGGCTCCCTGCTGTCTTCGGAAGGCGCCTGGAGAAACTGGCCGGGGAAGAGCGCCAGAAGGAGGGGGTCAGGGTGCTCGATCAGCACCCTATCACCAAGGAGTGGGCCGACAATCTTGCCCGGGGAGTCTACAACTCAGGTTGTCAACACATGCTCCTGCCTCTCCTGCCCCTCCTAGAAAAACAGATGGGCCGTTCGGTGCAGCCCTCTGACTTGCCCTCTGACCTCCATCCGGGTCATCTGAACGCCCTGATGGCACAAATGAAAAAATGCCGGCGAGCCCTGGGGATGGAGGTGGTGCAAATTGATGAGGCTGATGAAGACGATGATGAAGATGATGAAGATCACCCCGAACAAATAGATTAGACCTCCATCTGTACCCCTTTTTCTTTAAATTAGTATTTTTTGTACTTTCCGGCCAGTAGAGCCGATGAATACACAACTTGTTTTGCAACTCCTGTCTGTAATTTCTTTTCCTGTACTCCATACTTGTTTTCTCACCCATCAAATTGCCTTTGTAATACATTTCCTGTTGCTTTCTTTCTGTTTCAACTCCATAGTTTATAGCGATCAGATTTGCCGGTTTGCGTCACCCCTTCGCTAAGTCCAGAATTTAGGATTTTAATATTGACCGACCTGTTTATTCGATATCATTCATAGTGAACTCCATAGTTCCTTATGGAGTTCGGGGTACAAACTCCTGTACTTTCCTCGTGCATTTCCTGGTAATTGTCTTCAGCATTCGGGATGTAGTGTTAACCATACTGTTCGGGTACACTGATCATCCTTCATTATGTTTTGGTGTATCCCGTTCGGGGAACCGCTTGTACCCCCCTTTTCTTCTCCCTCTTGTCCTTTTTTTTTTTTTTTTTTTTTTTTTTTGATCGTAGAGGTTCGTGAATCTAGAATTCGGAATTTGATAATCTTGTTAACACATGTTGCGTGTAATGAACCGTTCAGTCTGCAATTATGTTCTCAATACAAAATCCTTGTGCCCTTTTCATTGTGTCCGGTATTCGGTAAGTACTTTTGCTATCCTTGTTGCATCTGTCATATTTTTCCATGTTAGATAACCATACCGTTCGGGCACGCCCATCATTTTACCTCCGTGCTAATTTTTCTTCCCGTTCGGGGAAACGTTTGTAGCCCTTTTCTCTTATCCCGTCCGGGGAAACGTTTTAAGAGGTTCGTGACTTTTGCTGATCTTAACCCCGTTCGGGTGTTCACTCACCCCAAAGGATGCTTTAACTTCCCTCAACCACCTTGACACGTGTCTATTACTCATTCGAATTTCTGGCGGTTGTATTTCCTCATATAAGGATGCAGCTACTTTGTTTCAGTTTTTTCTGCTGCTTCTGAATTCTCTCAAGCTTTCTCTCTCTAGAACTTTCTCCGTTATTCATAATTAATGTCTGCCTTTTCTGGTTCGTCAGACTCCGAAGATATGGCACCTACTTTGATTCGCCTTTCGAGGGGAAAAGCTCATCCCAAAGATCAAGGCACATCCACCCGATCGTCGGGTTCTAACGGGTCTTCTGCCCCACTTCATCCCGAACAGCCCCTCCCTGATGATGGATGTCAGTCGGGAGATGACCTAGCCATCTACGAAAGGGGTATGCCTGAACGCCCCCCTCGCTATAGTCTGAATTTCCACTGTATCAGGAAACAGCGTCAACGCCTTCCAGCAGATGCCGAACAGACGCTTCGTCAATTACTACCTCCACCCCGTCAGTTTAATGCGGGGTTCATCAGACATCCCATGCGACACCGTCCGGGATGTGTGGTTGTGCACATGGATGCTTTGGCCGCTGGTTTGAGGTTCCCTTTGCACCCGTTCGTAGTGGAGTTCCTCCGCCGGGTGTCAGTACTGCCGGCACAGTTCGTGCCTAGCACCTACAGGATCCTGAATGGGTTCATTGTCTGGTGTCATGAGTTGGGGATTGCCCCTAGCGCCGATCTCTTCTTGCACTGCTATGGCGTTCAGCCCTATTGGACCACCGGGTATTTGCGGCTTGTGGCCCGCCCTGGCCGTTCGCTCTTCACCGACAACCCCACCCCTCCGAAAAAATGGGAGGAACGGTTTGTGTTTGTACACGTGGGGTTGCCGCTTCCTTTTCCTGATCGGTGGAACACCTATCCCGTTCAGGATGCCTCCCCAAGGGTGGATGCAACTATCGTCTGCCAGTACGAAAGGCTCCGTCTGGCCGGTTCCAAGAACCTGCGGTCCTTCTTGACTCCTGCTAAGATGCTAGCTGCTGGTATTGGTATGTTCCTTCGCTTATTTTGTCCGTTCGATGTATTTGTCAATCTCTTGTTCATTTTCCTTTTTTCTTTCCTGTAGGTGTGATTCCCCCTGTTTCCATAAAGCGTACTGCTCCTACTCCCTCCTCCACCGCCATAGTCAGCAAGGGAAGGGAGAAGGCTATTCAGCTAGGTTCTTCCGCTGGCCGGGAATCTGGGCCCGTTAGCAAGCGGCCAAGGATTGAGAGCAAAGCCTTGGTCCCGGTCGATCATGTTATTGATCTGACGGACCCTTCTGTGGAAAGGATGCCTCCGGTTCCCTCCCCTTCAAGGAAGCTGGGCAACAGGGGAGGTGTTGCTTCAGATAGTCTTCCGATTCCCGATCGGTTGACGGTGGAGTTTTCCGCCATGGGCCCCCGAGCCGAATGCCGGACGCTGTTCGGGCAGACTGCATCCTCCATGTGGTGCAGCACCTCCTTGAAGGCTGGAGAGGGTTTTACCAACCTGACCCATTGGTCTGATTTGGTCGAAGCAGGCCATGCTGAGTCCCTTAAGGTATGCCTTTGACTGTTCGATTCTTCCTTCTCATAACATTTTTTTTGGACTTGTTCTTACTGCTATTTCTTTTTCCACAGGCCGGTACATACTATCACCGGGCCTTCCTAGCAGCTGAACGGGAGATGACCCTCCTTCATCAGGAACTGGACGAGAGCCAAACCCTTTTGGCTGCTGCTAGGAAAATGGCTGCAGATCTCCAAGATCGAGCCAACAAGGGTGACAAGGCCATGGAAGAGCTGGCCGAACTGGAGCAGAGGCTCCAACGACGCGATCGGGAAATCCGTGATCTGCGTGCCAAGGTGAAGGTCGCCGAAGCTACTGGCCTGAAAATTGAGAAGGCCAAGGGGGATAATCCCCCTGCCCCCTATACCGCCGATGTTTCCAAAATCACCAAGAAGGCGGTGATTGACTTCCAAAGGGGGAAAGGCCTGAACCTCGCCCTAGAAAATACTGCTCGAGAGTTCCTTGGCAAGCATCTGGGCGAATTCCTAGAGAAGAGCAAGGACCCATTACACGATGGCCTCAAGCTTTTGGATGAAACCCCGTCCGGGACTGCATTTGCTAATGCTCTGGCGAGAGACACCCTTGTCAAGTGCCAGGATATGCTGGTCGACCGGAATCTGGAGGTGATCAAGGAATCTTTTGATGAACCCTTTGACCCCAAGGAGGAAGGCTTTGATCCGTTATTCTGCCGTGCTTATCAACGGGTGATGGAGAAAAGGCAAAAAGCCAAGGACTCAGCAAATTCCCCGAACTCCAACTCGGGCGCCGTGCCGAACAAGGACCCTCCCGTAGTCTAGTTATCTTTGTTGTAATCCCCTTTTTCTTCCTCATGTATAATTCCCGGCCAGTAGTGCCGAAGAATAAAGATTCATTTGTTTCCGAATGACTTGCTTCCCGAACTCTCAAAAATTTTTTTTTTTTTTTTTTTTTTTTTATTCAACTCAGCATCCTGATTGAGATGTAAGCTGTTCGATTGATTTCCGTCGGTTGTTCTTTGTTTCCTGAACACACAAGCCATCAATGTTTAATGCTTGCTGCACCCCCGAGCACCATGTTTCAGATGCATGCCGTCCGGTGTGTTACCGTCGACTGGTTGTTCCCTGACCGCGCAAGTCCTCGAATTTAAATGCTTGCTGCGTCCCCGAGCACCATGTTTCAGATGCATGCCGTCCGGTTGATTACCGTCGACTGGTTGTTCTCTAAAGGAAAAAATAACCTGTTCGGGTTATCGTCCGCGTTTTTCCTTGTCCGCAAGGCAATCACCTCTTGCTGCAAGACAGTTCCACAATTCGTGGTGTCTGCCATCTTCCAAGCCCATAATTTCGATGCAAACCGTCGGTTTTTACCGTCCGGGGTCACCCATATTATGAGGTTGAGATGTCCATCCTGGGCCGTTGAGAATAAGGCTCCCAATTCGGGTCTCCCCCTTATTCTCTGCCAAAATGGAGACTCGCCTCCAGGATACAGCTCGGGTTTCACCACCATAAAGTTCAGGCGAGCTGTATACCCAAGGCAAGATTTTAAGACCAGAGCCCCGATCCCCCGCTCGGTCACCCTATGACTTCGGATGCCGCCCGGTTCGTCCTACTCAAGATCTTTTACACCATCTCCCAAGCCGAGTCCGGGCTTGGTATCCTGCACATATATATATATATATATATATATTTTTTTTTTTTTTTGTGCTGAGATGATGGCTCCCCATTGATCGAGATAAATGACATCTATAGATCAGGGTGAGACTTTTGGCTGAGTTTGTGGTGATGCCGTTCGGCATGTTAATGCCGTTCGGCTCGCAATATTCCTCTTAACTCTGGCCTCTTTGGAAGCATTGATCTCCCTCTCTTTTCTCTTTTTTTTTTTTTTTTTTTTTTTTTTTTTTTTTTTTAAAGAGGTGGCAACAGCCGTTTTTTATTGATAGAATTTCCGCAGGTGCGTAGCGTTCCATATCCCTGCCGGACAGCCTTCGGTATCCTGTAGGGAAAAGGTTCCCATCCGGTATTTTTTCCAGACCCGGTATGGTCCCTCCCAATTCTTTGACATCTTCCCGCCCTCTAGCGGTTTGCTTTTTTCTCTATTCCTCAGGACAAGGTCTCCGACTTCGATCGAGCGGATTTTAGCCTGTTTATCCACATACCTCTTAGTCGCCCGGTGATATTCCTCCATTCGTAAAGCTGAGAGATCCCTTCTTTCTTCTATGAAGTGGAGTTCAGCCCGCAGATTGTCCTCATTCTGCTCAGGATCATAGTGGATGGTTCTGTGAGTGGGCACCAAGACCTCAGTTGGGACCTTAGCCTGAAATCCATAAGCGAGGGCGAACGGTGTCTCCCCGGTTGCCGTTCGGGGAGTTGTCCTGTATGTCCACAAGACGTAGTTTAACTGTTCGGGCCAGGTTGACGCGTAATCTTCGAGCTTCTTTTTTATACCATCCATGATGGTTCTGTTCATGTTCTCTACCTGCCCGTTTGCCTGTGGATATGCTACGGAAGCTCTTGAATGCTTGATTCCCCATTTAGTGAGGAATTCCTCGAAGTTCTTGCTCACAAACTGCCGTCCATTATCCGTGATGACCTGTTCGGGGAGCCCGAATCTGCATATAATATTTTGCCAAACAAAACGCTGACATTGGAACTCCGTGATACTGGCCAGGGGTTCAGCTTCCACCCATTTGGTGAAGTAATCAATTCCTACTATGATGTACTTCCTTCCTCCGGTCGCATTAGGTAGGGGCCCTAGCAAGTCGATCCCCCATCTAGCGAACGGTAATGATATGGTCATTGGAGTGTAAAAGGTCGCAGGCCGCCCAGGTACTGGTGCGTAGAGCTGACATATTTTGCACTTCTTTGTGTGCCCAAAACAGTCCTGCTGAATAGTTGGCCAATAGTAACCCTGCAGGATAATTTTCCTAGCCAGGGTTTTTGGCCCCTGATGGCTGGAGCAGATACCTTCGTGAATTTCTTCCATCACGGCGGCTGCCTGATCGGGTGGAAGGCATTTCAGATATGGTCCCCCGAACGTCTTTTTGTACAGCTGTCCGTCCACTAGTTCGAACATTGGGGCCCTTCGCTGTATACAAGTGAGGTTGTACACGTCATTTTTATCGTTCGGCAAAGTCCCATCCTTCAGGTAATTTGTCAAGTCAGTGACCCAGCTTGGAACGGCATAGGATACGGCATCTACACGCACAACCATTGTTGCTGGCGTGGTCAGTATTTCTTTCTGTGCGAACCTCTGGATGTGTGCAGGGATGCTCGGGGCATGATCATCCCGAACGGCACTTTCCAGTTTGGATAGGATGTCCGCCTCACTGTTTTCGATCCTGGGAATCTGGTCAATCACCACCTGTTCGAACCTGCCTATCTCTTCCTCAACCAGTTCCTTGTAGGCTTTTAGCCGTTCTTCCCTAACCTCAGCAGATCCATTAATCTGGCTTACCACCAGCTGACTATCCGAACGGACCTTCAATCTGCTGGCCCCCAGGGCCTTGGCATATTTTAAACCAGCAATAAGGGCCTCATACTCGGCCTCATTATTGGTTACCTTGAAGTCAAACTGTACGGAGTAGTATGCCCTGAACCCCTCGGGGCATGTGATCACAGCACCCCCACCACAGCCTTTGTTACTGGATGCTCCGTCCACATACATTTCCCACCAATGGTCATGTACTCCTCCGTCCGTTCCATCTTCGGTTGATCTGGCAGTGCATTCGGCAATGAAGTCAGCCAAAGCCTGTCCCTTGATCGTGGGGCGAGGCTTGAAGTCTATTTCATACTGCCCGATCAGGAGGGACCACTTGGTGATACGCCCACTTGCCATAGGATTTCTCAGAATGGTGGCCAGGGGCTGGGTGGTGTAGATGGTGACTGGGTGGGCCTGGAAATAGGGTGCCAGTCGCTTGATGGTAGCGATCAATGCTAAAATGGTTTTTTCCAGTAGGGTGTACCTGGTTTCTGGCCCGTTCAGGGCTTTGCTCACAAAGTATATAGGGCGCTGAACGCCATCATCTTCTTTTAATAAAACAGAGCTGACTGCCAGGTCAGCCACAGCCAGATACATATAGAGATGTTCCCCTGGGTCTGCTTTAGTTAAGACCAGGGGGGAAGATAGGTACAATTTGAATTCTTCAAAAGCTGCCTGACATTCTGTTGTCCATTCGAACGGGTTGGCCTTTTTCATTATTTGGAAAAATGGAATGGCGCGATCGGCCAGTTTAGCCATAAATCGGCTCAAAGCCGCTAACCTTCCGGTCAACTTCTGAACTTCTTTCAAGTTCCGCGGTGCTTCCATGTCCATGATCGCCTTTACTTTCTCAGGATTAGGCTCAATCCCCCGCTCGCTCATCATATAACCCAAAAATTTGCCCCCCTTGACTGCGAAGGCGCACTTTTTTGGATTCAGTCTCATGTTGGCCTTCTGCATGATCCCGAAGACCCTTTCCATATCCCGGACATGATCCTCCTTCTTCCTGCTCTTGATTAGAATGTCATCTACATATGCCTCCATGGTTACTCCTAGTACCTCTTTGAAGAGTATGCCGATCATTCTCTGAAAAGTGGCCATTGCATTCTTCAACCCGAACGGCATGACGATATAGCAGAACACGCCGTCCGAGGTGACGAACGCAGTTTTTTCTGCATCATCTGGGTGCATGAAGACTTGGTGATAACCCCGGAAGGCGTCCATAAAGCTCAGCAGTTCACACCCTGCCGTTTCGTCCACCAGCAGGTCTATTCGTGGGACAGGATAGGGGTCCATGGGGCAGGCTTTGTTCAGATCAGAGTAGTCCACACACATTCTCCAAGTAGCTCCTTTTGGAGCAAGGACCACATTAGCCAACCATTCGACATGGATGACTGGTCTAATGTGCCTGATTCTCAGTAAGGTGGCTACCTCCTGCTTTGTGAATTCCCGCCGTTCGGCCGCCTGATATCTCTTCTTCTGTTGGACTGGCCTGGCATCAGGCCGAACGGCCAACTTGTGGCAGATGAGAGCCGGATCAATTCCCGGCATGTCTTCGGGTCCTCGGGCAAATAGGACCTGGAATCTCTTCAGGACAGCGATCACCCCCTCCCTGATTCCCCCTTCAAAGTCCACCCCGATCGCAATTTTACGATCGGGAGGGGAATCAAGCTCGATGTATTCTACGAGGGTGGCTGGCTCGGGGCGTCCCTCGAACTCCGAACGCCGGGTCTGGACCTCAATGCTGTTTACCCGCTGTCCCCGGGTGGTCATTTGTTTCAAAGCTTCCCGGTAGCACGTTCGGGCTATGGCAGGATCTGTTCGAGCTACTCCTACACCAGTGTCAATTGGGAATTTGATGCATGAGTGTCGAACAGAGGCAATTGCCTCCAAATCTTCTAGCCCAGGACGGCCCAATATGGCGTTGTGGGCACATGCAATATCCACCACCACAAATGTCATCCGGACTGCCGCTCGGTGGGTTTCATCGCCAATTTCTACCAGAAGCTGGATGGTGCCTTCCGCCTCTATTACATTGCCGGTGAAGCTAGCCAGCGGTGTCTTCAGCTTGGTCAGCTGGTCCTTCTTCAGCTTCATCTTCTCCAACGTGCGTAAATACAGCACGTTCACACTGCTTCCCGTGTCCACCAGAACTCGGTGGATCAAGGCGTTGTCTATACACATGCTCACCACTAACTCGTCCCTGTGCGGACTTGGTGAGTTGGGTAGATCAGCTACCCCGAACGTAATTGGCTCCAAGCGGCCCTTCTTTGTGGGAGGTGCAGCTACAGTGGCGACATAGAGGCTGCGCTCAAATTTCTTACGTTCGGCGGCCGTATCACCGGTCTCCCCTCCACCAAAGATGACTTTTACCTCCAACCGTGGCTTTTTTCCCGGATTCTCAGACCCCTCCGCCTCTTCTATAGGGGGAAGGTATGAATCATTACTGGGCTCTGCATCCCGCTGGGCATCCCGCTTCCAGCTATTGGATCGGGGAGGGCGCTGGTTGGGGGAAGGGCCGTTCAGGTTGGTGCTGACATACTTCCTCAGGTAGCCCTTTTGGATCAGGTCCTCAATTGCCATATGTAGGGCGTGGCAATCCTTCGTGAGGTGCCCATTGCGCTGGTGGTATCTGCAGTAGGAGCTTGGGGTAGGTCCCATCACGGGCCTTGTGTCAGTGGGGGGAGGAATGGCGTTGTGTTCCAAATGGAAAACACCAGCTATAGACATGACCAGGGGGGTGAAGCGCGTAGTCCTTCGATGAGGTGCTGCAGCGGCTGGTGTGGGTCCCAGACGTTCTGCCAGTCTTGAAGTGGGAGGTTGCGGGGCCGTTCGGTCCCTTATCCTGATCTCTTCCTCCAGAGCCGCATAGTTCCTGGCCCTTTCCAGGATGTCTGGGTAGCTGGTCCCCGGGTTCCTCTTCAGCTCTCTGTATAAATCTCCCGTCTGAAGGGCATCGGTGAAAAGAAGGATGGCAGTCTCATCCGTCATGCCGGTCACCTTCAGGGTTTCGGTCCTCCACCTGGTGAGGAATCCGGAGATTGATTCTCTAGGCCCTTGCCTCACACTGGTTAGATACCCGAAGTGTAACTTTGGGGTGGTGCTGGAGGCGAACTGAGCCAAGAACAAGGTGGACAGCTCCGCAAAGCTCCCGATCGACCCGGGTTGTAATGTCCCAAACCATTCCTGGGCTGGTCCCCGAAGGGTACTGAAGAACAGCCTGCATATTGCCGCATCGGTGGCCCCCAATAGCATGAGGCCACCCTGGTAACTTCTCAGGTGCACGTGGGGATCTCCCACCCCATCGTATGCCAAGCCGGTCGAGGGACGGCAGTCCTTCAGGATTTCGGCATTCATGATCTCCCTAGTGAAGGGAGAGGTGATCCCAACCCGTGCTGGCGGGGTTTGTTGGGGCGCCCGATTGACCTGCTCCCTGAGCTCAGTCATCTGTCTCCTCATTTCGGCCATTTCGTCGTCTTGGGCCGTTCGGGGAGTGGGTGGTATTCTAGCATCCGTATATTCCGGTATTCTGTTCTGGGGGGGAGCAGCTATGTTAGCCCTCCTCCGGATGAAGCGTTCCCCATCCCTCTGGATATACTGGAAGTTTTGTCCAACGGGATCTACCATGGGGGTAGGTTCCCTGTATCCGTTTTGAGGGGCGGACGGGGTTCGGCTGGTTGGTGCTCCTCGTCTGGGGGTATGGGCCCTCCAGTGGTTCCTGCGGCGCTCCTCGGAATGAACTGAGGCCATCGTAGTCTCGATGTCCTCCTCTTCGTCGAAAGATGGCATGGGACGCAACGGGGATGGTGGCTCATGAGTTTCATCGGCGTAGCCCCGTTCCTGTTCGTCCGCCATGCGTTGCATGGCCTCCGCCATCTCCCTCATCAACTGAGGGTTCATCCTTACCTCCTGGGGGATGATTTGCTCGAACTCCCGGGTGGCACTGCCACTGGCGTGTCCTTGCCTGGACCACCCTTCAGAGGATCTATTGCCTCCTCGGCCTCTGGACGTAGAACTCTGTGTCGCGGTAGTAAGTCTAGCCATTTTCAAGAAAAAATGGTGCTTAGATCTCGGTTTTGCCTGGACTTTTAGTGTGGTTTCCCACAGACGGCGCCAATGTTGAGGTTTATTCCCGAAGATCCGAAAGCCCAACACAAGCCTTGGATATTGTAGGGATTTTGGGTAGGGTTGAAAATGTGTATAAAATATAAAATAGTGAGATAATATTCAACTCAAGAACTTACTTATATTCAGTAATTTAAGCAATTACACTGAAACTACCCGAACGGCAACTGAATACGAGATTACAAGGGTGGAAGATGTAAATCTATTGCTTAAGCTCTGAGTATTAAAATGCTAACCTTTTACAATGATCTAAACATGGATATTTATACTAAAATGGGGATGGGTAAGGTGGACACGTGGTCGAATCTGGTAGGCTATCACCTCTGCCATGTAAGCACCCATGCCCCCACTTGCTGCTGCCATGATCCAGCATTAAATGCGGCTTCCACTTGATGATTGCCCGTTCGGGCAGGGTGTTCGGTGTGTGGGACCCCGTCATAGGTTTTATCCTGCTTAGGAACATATCCCGAACGCCGATCGGTATCTCCGCCATAGGTGATCTAGTTAATGGAAGTGTCCCGAACGCTGATCGATACATGGCCTTGATGATTTGGCATAATTGTTTCCCGGAATGTTCCAAGTATAAATTCTATCCCGAATGCCGTTCGAGAGTTCTTTTGGACTGCCTTGGGCCCGCTGTTTCTTCCTGGATTTGGGCCTAGGGATATTGGGCCTGGACCCAATATCCCAACAAATACATATACTATATTACTTATATTTCTTATCTACTTAATCTCTACTTATATCTCTTAATACATACATACATACTACATCTACTTAATATATACTTTATATAATAAAGTATTAAATATACTTTATAAACTATTACTATATACTTAATAGTTAATACATAATAATATCTACTTCTCTACTTAATAATATTTATTTTATATATACTTATTTTATAATATCTACTTTTATATATACTTTATAATATCTATTTTATATATACTTATTTTCTTATTTTCCAATCTCCAATTCTCCATTATACTCTAATATTTAATTCTTATACAATTATTATATCCACTTAATACATACATTCTACATCTACTTAATATATACTTTATATATTAAAGTATAAAAGATAAGTGTATTACTCATCTTATAGTAGTATACTTATATATTATATACTATAAACATTATATTATATATTACTTACTATAACTAGTATTGTACTAGTTAATTAGTTAATTAGCATTCTTGTTACATTTATCATTATAATAGTTAATTAGTTCATTAGCATTATTGTTACATTTTTCATTATACTAGTTAATTATTTATTAGCATTCTTGTTACATTTGTCATTATTAGTTAATTAGTTAATTAGCATTGTTGTTACATTTTTCATTATAATAGTTATTTACTTCATTAGTATTCTCATTAATTGTTAAAACAACTCTACTTCAATAATTGTTAAGTACAAATAGTTTTAGTTTTACTTAATTCATTAAATTAATTAATTTATTTTACAATATGTATAACTTAAAAAAAAAATTAAATCAAACCTCCCAAACGGCTATATAGCCGTTGGGGCTATGGGTGGGGGGCAGGGGGGTCCCGGGGGTGGTGGTGTGGGGAGTGGGGTTCAAAAACATCTATAAATACATCTATTTTCTAACATTTTTCTACACCTCTTCTCCAATTCTTCTCCAACTCTTCTCCATCTTCATCTTCTCTTATTATCCTACATTCCTACTTATACATATACCATTTTAAATATGGAAAGTACATCTTCCCTTATGCAAAACAATTTTGACAAGTGGAAGGACCCGAAGACCGGACTGTGGTGGGCAACTTGCAGGTGGTGCAAGAAAGAGTGTTGCTTGGGGCGTTCATACGGATACGGGATGCCAATAAAACATATGAAGTCCTGTGACAAAGGGAAAACAACAACCAACGGTGGCGGAAATCCCAATTGATATTCATTAGAAAATGTATTTCGTATTGTTATTTTTTTCACAATTCTCAAATGTAGTTCTTATTTCAAATAAATGCACTTGAACTTTGTTTTTAATAAGAATTTGTATAATATATAATTAATTAAAAAAAAATATTGGCCCGGCCCGGCCCGGTGGGTGGCCCGACCCGTGACCTGGGCGGGTGGCCCGGCCCGAACCGGAACCGGCCAATGCCCGGGCCGGTCCCGGGCCTATCATTACAAGACCCGAGGCCTGACCGGGCCTTGACCCGGCCCGGGCCCGACCCGGCCCGGGTCCATCACTATTTGAGACTTTGATTGTTTTTTTAAGTCCGGGGATCTAATTGACATTTTAGATAGTACGAACATAAAATTGAGAGTTTTTCCCTAAAACAAAGATAAAAGAAACTGGTTAAGTTGCTCTAACCGGCCATAGTCTCATCCAGTTTCTAGAATTATAGAACCTCAACCACAAGTTCAAACGAACCCCGCCCATTTTAGATAGTACGAAAACAAAAGTGACAGTTTTTTCATAAAACAAAGGTAAAAGAAACTGGTTAAAAGCATCGGCTGTTTTGGAGAGACGACCCTAGGGGAATCCCTAGGCGGCCATCCCCAACCTCCTTCAAGATCTGATTTTCGACCTTCTCTTTTTCAATCAGCAAAAAGTTTTGAAAGATGATGACATTCTATGCAATGAAAGATCGAATAAAAGGTTTTTCAATGTTTCCGGTCTTTTAATTTCACTGGCCGAGAATTTTGTCCGTTTCATGTGAGCGTTTCTAATCTGTGTAATCTGTGTAATCGATCTGGTTTCATGTTTCATGAGAATTTTAATTCCTAGCAATGTCTAGAGTTTGGCTGTTTCTAATCTGTGTAATCGATCTGGTGAATTTTCGTTGTTCATGTTTGGTAAAGCTTTTTCAACCTTGTTATTCCGATGATTCAAATGCTCGCCCACCACCTGAACCACCGCCTCGCTCTGGAAAGAAGATGGTCAATTGGATCTCTTTTTCAGTGGCTGGTCAGATCGATGCTTTAGAACTTTTTTTCTCAACTGATTTTCCTTTGTTGGTTGCTGGTCAAACCAATTCCCCCCTTTCCGGTGGCTGGTGAAGCCGAATCTTTTAGTTGCAATTTTTTATTTTCTCTTTGGAGTAGCAAGAAGAGCAGCAGAGCTGTTAGACAAGACTACATTATTGTGTGGTCAGCGATCTGGAAGTATTCATTGTATCTGTTCCGTTCTATATCTCATCCCATTGTAGCCTTAGGCTATTCATTTTCTTATATCTTTGTCATCGTTTAATAATAAGTTAGTTATTTGATTTTAAAAACTGGTTAGGCCGCTCGAACCAGTCATAAGGTTGGTTTGCAACTATTTTTTTTTAAAGTAGAAGCTGTTGCAAACAGACTCACAGTGTCTTCCTTTTTTTTTAAACCTCACAGCTGGTTCAAACGAACCCCGGCGGGGTCAACCAACACAGTGGAGATTTCCTCTCGTTAAGGAACCTAGTAAGATCGATCAAGCTCACCTCCGGAAGTCCCGAACGGGGTAACCACTGCAATCTGTCGAACGCGGATCTTCCCTATTGTCGGCCCCACCCTTCCTCTCCACGGAAAATGCCTGAAGCCCATCGTCTAGCTGCAATAAGCTCATCACCACGCCCCGAATCCGCCTGCTGTCGATCTGCCTGAGAAAAAACTCCCTCCAAACTCGGCATCTTTCTTTATTAATATAACTCAAATAAATTAGGTACGCAAATTATTAAAAGACCGAGCTGACCTAATATTAGATAGCTGAATTTGACAGTTAGATAGCTCAACCATGGACGCTTTTGTGGTATAGAGTGAGAATGTCAAGCTATGGAAACATAAGGTCTCTATGGCATATAGCTCTTCAGGCACATTGTTTTGAAAAACAATTATATCCCAGTCCTTGCCATTTGCTAAAAACATTATTCGTTTGGAAAAAATGGAAGTAAAAGACTAATTCTTTATGATGGCAGTGGCTATCTTCCTCATTCTTTAAAGATTCCTGTTGATGTTGCCGTTCCTTTATTATCAGCTTGAAACGTTGCAGGTTTCCATTTTTTTACTGATGTTATTGCTGCCCACACAACAGTAGATGAAAGATGAAGCGTTTTGTTTATATTGACGATGATGCTCCATCACAAGATACTTTTTGTGACAACCGCATATCAAATCGAAAATATACATTGTGGAACTTTCTTCCAAAGAATTTGTGGGAACAATTCAGGTAACTGTGGTTTTCCTTTCACCAACTCTTTTAGGGTTCATCTATTCATGAACTGTAATATATCATTAAGTTACCTTTTCTGTACTAAGTAAATTGTAAGTATCTTAATAGGTTCAAAACTATGGAATTTTGAATTATCATTCTGACACTTTGCAGTTTCCTATTATTAGAAGCTGTATATGTAGTTACCTAAATGTCATATCCATTTCTTATCATCCATTATGTTCATTTTTTTAATTGCGAATTAAATATTTGAAACACTCCCCTTGGTATGACTAGTACTTTCTCTTCATCATCCATTTGCCATTTGTTTTACACTTTGAGTTCTCTTTCCAATGACGACTTTCCTGTTTCCTTTCCAGCCGGTTTATGAACCAATACTTTTTGTTGATTGCTTGCCTTCAACTATGGTCACTCATAACACCAGTGAATCCAGCTAGCACATGGGGGCCCCTTATTTTTATATTTGCAGTGTCGGCTACAAAAGAGGCATGGGATGATTACAATAGATATCTCTCAGACAAGAAAGCTAATGAGAAAGAAGTTTGGGTTGTACGACATGGCATTAAAAAGCACGTATGAGTAAATGTTTCATATCATCCATACAATACTGCCTTTGTGATTGTCTTGTTCTCTCATCTCTCATCCCCCATGATATTTTGAATAGGCTTTCCGAGTCTTTTTATTTCCAAATATTTGTATACTGAAGTCCGAATTTCAATGAGAGTCAATGCTCTGAGTCAAAGTTATTCTGAGAAGTATAGTTCTTCCCTCATCACCTTTGTGGTGAAAGGCAATTGCACTTTCCCAAAATAGCTCTAAAGTGATGGGAGTGGTTATATTCCATAGTTTTGTCCTCCTAGCTATATTATACTCCTATCGTCCCATTGAAAGGTTCTCACTTTCCTTTTTTAGACATCCCATATGAAGGTTCCCATTTCTATTTTAGGAAATAATTAGCACTATTAAATGACAGTTTAAGCATGAGATACTAAAAATTATTCATTTATAACATCACAGTTATCATCAATAACCACAGTATATTATATACCTATCAAAATTATTTCTCAAAATATACTCAAATTACCTTAAAGATTTATTGTCTAAATAACCGTGCCATTTTGCTATGGGAACCTTAGAATGGGACAGAGGTAGCACCTTTTAATGAGTACAAATCCTGTCTAGTGTCTACTAAAGGTGTAGAATTATTTCCTCACAACAAAGAATAAATATGTAAAGTAGTTCTCTTCTAATGGTAAGAATTCTCTTACCAGTGCAAGGAGCAAAACTATTATTTCCTAATACAATGAAGAATGCATAATGTCCATCCCAACAATTAGATTACTTAAGCCGCTACTTTGCATTAAAATGGACTAAAAGTTTTAATTTTGCTGCAATAAATCTTGAAACCACCAATCTTCAGTATTATCTTGATGTAGCAGAAGATGATAACTGCATTAGTGATGCTGCCTTCATGCACATTGCTATCATAGTATCATTCAGCCGTTGTCTCAAGTCTATCTATTTGATATTGTATTCAAGCTTTGGGATGCATGACACCATTGTGATGCTTTATGTATTATTATAATACTTTATTCGCTTTCAACTGATCCCCAAATCTTCAGAGCTGGTCAGTTGGACCATTCTCCAGCTTTATAATCTATCTGAATTGTTACCTTAAAATCTTATTATCTTAGATGTTAGAAAGTCTCATGCTCAACTTGTCTTATACTTGTAATTTGATTGTTATGTTGGAGCTATTATGTTTGTTGTATCTGTAGTAAATATTGTTTCTTGTATGTTGTCCAGTATTTCTGATATTGAAATTCTTTTTTTTCAATCTGTCTTGCATTTTAGATTCAAGCTCAACACATCCATGTTGGTAACATAGTGTGGCTTCGGGAGAATGACGAAGTCCCTTGCGATCTGATCTTAATTGGAACTTCTGATCCACAAGGTCTTTGCTATGTGGAGGTAAAACTTACGTTAATGATCAAGTATATGTTTTTTTAAACTTGAGTGAATTATCTTGGGCTATACATTCTCTATTATCACTTTAGTTCCAGTTGCATCTCATAATAACTATTGCATTACAAAAAAGGGAAAGTGAACAATTCTATGTCGTCATTTGTTAGAACCTGCAGATTAATCTAACAGAACATACAATTGAATCAAGAACGTAAAGGCAACTTTATTCTCTTAGGCAACAATGAGCCGAAGCCCCCCAAAAGATAGAGCCAATGCTCTGATCTTCCCAGTACAGACTAATGTCTAAAACAGCCTAACTACAACACCCAGTAGTATGCTATTTATAGTAAGGAAGGATAACAACAGGTAGTTATTAGCTCATAACAAACTAAACTAATAACAACCCTACTTCCTTCTAGAATACACTTTATTAGAGTATTTATCTCCTCTCTTCAGATTAATAAAGTCTCTATCATCATTTTTGAGATATGATCCTTTATCATCACCACAACCACCACCTTAATCCTGACTATGTTGGGATTGTTGGCATGGAATTTATATTGTCAATTAATTACTTAAAGATACTTAGCATTATATATTACCGCAAAAACATATGTTTGCGAAGTTTTACATCTGAGGTCCTTCATGTGGCAACTTGCGACCTTACCAAAGAATAATACAATAAAATTCGTTACAGCGATCACCATAAGTTTTTCCCATCTGCATGGGAAATAGCATGAGACAGTGATGAGTGTAGATAGTTGCTATTGTCTCACTACAAGATTGGTATTATAAAGTTTAGGTGCACATTGTGGAACTTGACCATAGATACTATCCTCAGTGGAATTATTAAAATTGATCTACCTGGTCACACACATACTTGTTATCTGTGCACTTGAATTGTATCAAATGATTTAGAACCTTTTTTGGGTAAGTTACAATGAGATATAAGAAATGGCCTGGTTGGAGGAGGATGCCCACTTGTATGTTTCCTGACACTTAGAAACCCACAGAAGGTTCATACCAGCTCCTCTGGGCCCTGAACACTTGAGTTCAATATTAGATAATAAAATGTTAAAGTAGTGGCTACTTTGTAACATTGCGAATGTCTTCTAATATATGTGATTTGCAAGAAATTCTTAATGCTCCAATGCCATCCTATATTCCATCCATGACATTTCTGCACTCAAGACTGTAAATTTAGGGAATTGTAAAAGATACCAGTATACTGAATTACTGAATATCTTCTGAAATGTTAACCATAGACCCATATGTTATGTCCATAAAGAAAAAAAATTCCTGTGCCAGAGATTGCATCACATTTTCTGAAATGATTGCAAAATCATATCTCAAATCTCAACCAGCTCCAGTTTGTGGTACAGTAGATCCCAGTTGGAAGTTCATCTTGCAGATTTCTTCTAAAGGGACTTCTATTATTATATGAAAGTACTGAAATTTCAAAATTTTAATTAATCAATGTACTTTGTAGACATCTGCCCTTGATGGTGAAACTGATCTGAAGACAAGGGCAGTAGCTCCTGCTTGCTTGGGAATTGACTCTGAATTATTGCACAGAATAAAGGCGAGCTATTGAAGTTTAATAGAACAAAATTTAAATACGTATTGTTGATGTATTTATGCTAATACTCCATTGCATTTTCTTATGTAGGGTGTTATTGAATGTCCCAATCCAGATAAGGACATCATGAGATTTTATGCAAATATGAGACTGTTTCCGCCATTTCTTGATAATGATGTATGCCCCTTAACCATAAAAAATACAATACTTCAGTCGTGTTACTTAAGGAACACTGAGTGGGCTTGTGGAGTTGCAGTTTATACAGGCATGTCTCACTTCCAGAATTATAAGTTATTTTTATGGTGATCTGTTTAATAATAGGAGAGGATCACAATGACACCTTCGAGCCTTCAATTTGATTTTTCTTTGAAGAAATGAAGAATATGAACTTTTTTGGTTTTAATGTTGAGTAATTTGGATTGTTATATTTGGAACCAATGTCACCATTTAATTAAATTAGCAAACCAATGGTATCAGCTTGTACATCATTACACATCATATCGGCCAGAAATTTCCCTTTAAATACCACATTTTATATTCTTGGTCTCTGTTGATTTTGAACCTCTCTTGGGACTAAGGCTTGGATGTTATCGTTGTTTGTTGTTGAATTTGGACCCCTGCATGTTATACTAGAATGCATGTCTATATAAATGTATGTGCTTTCTTTATCTTTTTCATTACAATTTAAGTAGCAGTCTATTTATACTGCCTCATTTGCTTTCATTGCAAGCCTGAGGGATATTTACTTTTCTTTTAGTATTTGTTGTTTAAATAACGTTTGCTTCCAAGGAACCATCACAAATAATAGATAGAGTACTAAGTTTTAAGAACAGTCACCTTAGTCTTTAACAACTCTGTGGAAGACTGATAGATACCTCGCACAGACAATACGATCACAAGCACAATACAATAATTCACACACAATCACAAATGAATCACAGGAACAGGAATAAGAACTCAAACTGTAGAAATCTTATTCAACAAGGTAAACCGTATACAAATGAATCACAGGAACAGGAATAAGAACTCAAACTGTAGAAATCTTATTCAACAAGGTAAACCGTATACAAATGAATCACAAATGAATCACAGGAACAGGAATAAGAACTCAAACTGTAGAAATCTTATTCAACAAGGTAAACCATATACAATTCCCAAGAGGAGATAGAACTCCAACTCCCAGTCCAGACAACAAGTCTAAAAGCCTGCCTTCCCTCTGCAGTCTTATTCTATTTATATCCTTCTACAAATAGAAGGTAGTTATTAGTTACTAACAACATCTAACTAATAACTAACTAGTCTTCTTGGGCCTTCTATAATAAACTTTCCCAAAGAACCTATTGTTCTTGTGTAAACTAGCCGGGTCCCTATCAAAGACTGGAAACTTTTCTCATATATATGCACATAATGAATTAAAGAACTTCTGTATTATTGTCTTCTGGATCTATGAGCCATTAGTGCTTCTAAGTGCAATGTTATTACTTATTACTCGCATCAGTATTCAGAGGCTGCGGAGAAATCTTCACACATTTTCTTTATGGGAATACTTTTGGCTTATATGTCCAATTGAAGGTGTGTGCTAAATAAATTGACACTTCATAACATTCTCTTAAGGGACAATAAGAACAAATAAGAGTTTAAATGATCACCTTAGGCTTTTGACTTAGTTCTATTTTTGCAGTTTTGCTTCTGAAAAATAGAGGCATTTTTGCTTTAACAATATTAGGATTACGCAATTTATGTGTGTATCTTTCTAAATCCTGAATTTTTCGGGCGTGCGTGCTGTCTGTGCCATTTTAGGTTTACACAATTTATGTGTGCATCTTTCTAAGTCCTGAATTTATCATTTTTTCCATACCAATATCTGTTCAGGAAATGAAACAAAACTGGGAATGAGCAGGGGTCTACCTGAACCCAAGCTTACGGCTGTTGATGCTATGATTGACAAACTGACAGCAGCAATATTCATTTTTCAAATTGTTGTTGTTGTTGTTTTGGGCATAGCTGGGAATGTATGGAAAGATACTGAAGCCAGGAAGGTTTATATCTTGTGCTGCGAATCACTTATGCATCCTTTCCTTCATTACTCATTCATTTTTCCTTTATCAGTTACATCTTGTGGAGTGTTGATAGAGTTACTATTTATAAGATTTTTACTGGACCAACTCTAACTTTTGATAGAATCCTTCGGAAATCACAACAAAATCAAAGAGAAAATAGAGAAAAGTATCAAGAACTTCAAGAAGTTTTATTATCAACAACTACAAGGCCGAAGCCCCCAAAAGAAAGAGACAAAGCTCTAACTTCCCAGTCTAAGACCAAGTCTCCAAAAAACAGCCTCCCTTTACTTCTAACCTTCTACTATTTATAGCTATTTAGTACAAGCTAATTAGTTAATAGCAATAACCGAACTACTACCCACTACTATTCTATTTACTAAGTATTATATCATATGAGTATTTACTCTCTTTATTTATTTCAGCTGTATTCCTATCAATACTCCCCTCCTAAACATCCACCTTGCCCTCAAGGTGGGTGATAGGAAACAACCAAAATCTTCTGCTTCTTCTTCCTCTTCCTTCCTAATATCTAACTGGTTGATGGACTAGGGACTTCAGTACTAGATCTTTTAAAATCACAGAACTTTCATTTGGTTCAGTCACCTTCCCGCACTCCATATAAAAAATTATTTCTTCACTTTTCTGCAGCTCCTCATGATTTTTATGTTCTGAGACTAATACTGTACTGGAAGCCAACTCCTTTATGTACCTTTCAACTTCTTCCTCTTTTAATTCTTTACCTACCTCATTTGAGAAGGAAGATCTAAGAGGCTTTAGCAAGCAAGTAAGCAGATACACTTTTCCAGATGCAGTTCTCCAAACTAAGGAGCAAGAAGGATTATCTCTCATGTAAAACTTCCAAGGTTGGTCCATTAGCAGGTAAGCAGATACCTCACCAGGAAAAGATATGGCCATTTTCAATCCTTGTTTCAATTTCACCTTTTCTTTGGTTTCAATATATTGCTCCACAAACTTTCCCACTGTCTTCTCATTTAAGAAATCTATAATTCTGGGCTCTCCAGATGGAGCCTCAAGACTACACCCTCCACTGACATCTAACTTTGTCACTTGGTGTGTCATGTCTTCTAGTCCAAGAGTAAGACTTACTTCTTCAATCAAAACATCCTTTGGAGATGAGTTAGAATCTGAATCAACATTTTCCATTCCTTCTGAATCTTCTTGTGGATATCCCATAGTATGCCTCATACCATAATTCTTATCCGTTTCCAGATCTGAATGTGTGAAAAATTTCCACTCATTCTTCTGATGCATTGATTTCTGATGCAAATTGATGGTATCTAAAGATGCCTGTGGATGGGGACAAGTTGATGCCGGACTGAAAGAAACAGTTCCAGATTGCGAACTGGAAACTTCACCTTTGGATTGCTTCTTAAGTAGACGGGTAGTAGCAAATGAAGTCTGCGAACTGAAGGAAGATGTTGGCGATGACTTTAGTGAACTGAGAGAAGATCTTCGTGACCTCGATGGTTCTCGGCTTTCTGTCTTCCGCCTGTGTTTAGGTGGGAAACGTCTAGTTGTAGCTTCCTTCAAAGCCTCCCAATTCTTTACTCTCGTTAGAATTTCCCAGCATTGAAACCAACTATAAGCTTGATCCTCCATGGCTTCTTCAGCGATTTCAACCTTATCTTTTTCCCTAGTAGCATTGAGACTGAAATAACGTTCCATCCTATTCATCCATCCATAAACATCATCTCCATTGAAAAGGGGTAATTCCATCTTCCTCCTTGTTCCATTATAACTTCGGTGGCCCTTGTGATGATTGTGTTCCTGATGCCAAGGTAAGTAATCAGAATTACCTTCTGAACCTTCTGGACTAGCGGACTTTAGAGAAACGAGTTTAGATGAAGAAGGCAAACAGTGAAAATCCTCTGGTGACGAAGAAGATTCTCCTCTCAATCGCGTCTTTCTTGGACGCGAACTGATGGCCGGTGAGGAATTTTGCAAACTCTGAGAAGGAGTTCGAGATTGCGAACTAAGGGAAGAGTTTCGCGACTGCGAACCTAAAGAAACAGTCCGCGACTCCGTGTGCGAACTGGGAAACGACTTGCGATGCGAAGAATGATGCGAAGAGTCCGACGTATGTGATTTGCTTCCCGATCAATGTTGAACTCTCTCCACCAAAGTCGCGACCGTTGCTCGTATCTCTGCTATATTCGCCGCCATAGCTGCAGTTGATTCCCGTTGAATTTTTTCCAGCTCTTTCAATCTTCCTTCCATCATAGCACGCGTAAAGATCTTCCAGCGATCAACGTGCTCTGATACCACTATTAGAATCCTTCGGAAATCACAACAAAATCAAAGAGAAAATAGAGAAAAGTATCAAGAACTTCAAGAAGTTTTATTATCAACAACTACAAGGCCGAAGCCCCCAAAAGAAAGAGACAAAGCTCTAACTTCCCAGTCTAAGACCAAGTCTCCAAAAAACAGCCTCCCTTTACTTCTAACCTTCTACTATTTATAGCTATTTAGTACAAGCTAATTAGTTAATAGCAATAACCGAACTACTACCCACTACTATTCTATTAACTAAGTATTATATCATATGAGTATTTATTCTCTTTATTTATTTCAGCTGTATTCCTATCAACTTTTTATTCTGCTTGAAATTTTTTCCGCATCATGCCTACTAAAGTAGTGGTCTCCTAGCTTAGGAATTAAGCAAAAACATATTTTCATAAGCCTTAGTAAAACAGTGAGGTTATAGATTGTATTATGCTTCTTCATTTTTGTTTGCAGTTAGTTTTCTCAAGTATATTTGTTTTCATGCTTTCCCACATGAAATAATCAAACATCATATTCCAGACAGGATGACATGTTCTTTTAGAAGTAAATAAAGAACGAAAGAAAACAGCTTTACCATATCGCTACATCAAAAGAAAATTCTCTGTTGGCTTTTCACCAGAAAAATATAGTTGACTCAAGATGTTACAGAAAGAGTCTTTAACATGGAACTCACTGTGTTTTTTTTTTCTGGCATATCAATGTATACAACAACATCCTAGCCTTGTTAAAAGTTTAGGATCAGTTAACATGAATGGCATATAAATGTATATATTAATTTATTTCTTGTTTAATGTTTTTGGGTGGAGTGGTGTTAGTATTGGGCACGAGTGAGTTGTCCATTTTCTTTACTGCAAAACTGGTTTTTCTTTCTGTTTGCTAATTGGTGATCCTTCTAAACTTTCTAACTATTTAAATACTACATGTACTTTGTAGCAATGGTATGCACAATATCCAGATGAAGGCCCATGGTATGAGTTACTGGTCATCCCTCTTCGGTTTGAGCTTCTTTGTTCCATCATGATACCAATTTCAATAAAGGTTGATCTTAGAAGTCCTCTATTTCTCAATGTTGCTTCTACGAGCTATCAAGTTTCTTTTGCGCGCGTGTACTTTAATGAATCCGTTTTTGAAAAGATTGCAAAAAGTTCTCTCTACAAAGTTGAATTGCTCCACTTTTAGATAAGTCTTATGTGCTGGGTACATGCAGCATTTCTGCTCAACCATATACTATTGTGATAATATATCCAAATCCTGTATAGTTTGGGTCTTGCCTATTAATTTGAATTTTGAATTTGGAGAATTCAATTGATAGGATTACAAGTCTACACGATGACATCTATTTTGAAGTAGGAGTATCATTGTTTTACCTAAAAATAGGGCATATTAACTCCGAGAAAAAGAATTATTAAATATTTTTTCCTTATGGGGACTGAGTGAATCCTATTTTTTTGAATAAAACAATGTCGGTTCTATGTGTGGAAACGATCCACTTTATAATTCTATTTGCTATTATTTCTTACTTCATCTGTCCCGAACTGATTTGCAATTTGCGGGTTTTAAAGTTGGTTGGCGATAAAGCTAAATCATCCACGCGGCGGCTGATAGTTAAATCACTTTCAATAATTAAAATTTACATATTTAGAAACTACATTGAAAGTTTATAAAGTCGCGAAACCCAAATTTGAATATATTAAAGAATTGATATGCTAAATAAGTAAATAAAATTATAAAATGAAACTGTGTTGACAAAAAAGTTGACTTTACAAATCATGTTGGGACGGAAAGAGTATACTTTTTTATTTAATTTTTAAGAATAGAATAAATGAATGATGCAGCTGCAAGCACACTTTCGCTGCTTTCTGAAGCGTTTTGCTGTTTTCAAGAAATGTGGTGCAGATTATTCTTTGAGTAGAGTGCTGCAATTGATGCTAATTCAAAGATAAACTGAGAATAAATTAAGATAGCAGTTTCTTAAAAATAAAACATAATCAAAGAACTAAGTGAACACAATCACCACTGTTGGCCCTAACTAATTGGGTCAAGGACTCAAGGCTTAATGATGAGTTATTTACTTATTTCTAGTTTATTTTATGTTTTTTATGTACTCAATCACTTTGAAAAAGTGTGCTATCCTCTATCTATAATTAAACTATGAAACCACTTCCTCATGAGTCATGAGATTGACTTATTAGGGAGTGTTTGCAAAAGCTTAAAAAGTGTTTTTCAGCTTAAAAAAGTTGAAATTGTTTTTTTCAACTGACAACTTCTGCTTAAACTAAGAAGTTAAAAGCTAAAAGTTGAAAGAAGGTGGATGGGTCATGGGTGCTTTAAACTGCTTTTCACTTTTCTATTACACAACAAGCACCATTTACCAAACACTACCAACTTTTACTTTTTAAAAACACTTTTTTCTCAAACACTGCCAACTTTTACTATTGGGCACTTTCTCTAAAATCACTTTAAAAAATCGCTTCTTTGAAGTAGAAGCAATCACAAACACTCCCTTAGAAGCTGTGCAGTTTCTCTCAAGCATGCAATTGATGTTATTCAATGGCTTTAATTAATTACTTGTTCGATGAGGCAGGTATCTCTGGATCTTGTGAAAAGCTTGTATGCAAAGTTTATTGATTGGGACTATGAGATGGTTGACTTAAGAACTGGGACACCATCAAAAGCTACAAAGTAAGTAATTGACATCCAAAATTCTCAGTACAGTATGTACATTATTCAGTTCATTTGTTCACCTGGAGGTTGAGATGCATATATATTCTATTCTAATTAATATTTGTTTCCTTGTAACTGACAGCACAGCCATTAGTGAAGACTTGGGACAAGTCGAATACATATTGACTGACAAAACAGGGACACTTACTGAGAATGAAATGATTTTTAAAAGATGTTTTATTAATGGAAGTTACTATGGGAGTGAGACGCTAGATGCTATAAAAGGTACTCCCTCCGTCCCTTATAACTTTGCCAACTTTCCTTTTTTGGCTGTCCCAAAAACTTTGCCACTTTCCCTTTTAATCAATCAATTTGTGGCTCATGTTATTTCTCTCTCCTCTGCACAAATTTCTACCACACAGTTTTTACTTTATTATTCTACGTGCCGGTCAAACATGGCAAACTTTTAAGGGACGGAGGGACTAGGGAGTATGTTTTAAGTTTATGTACTTTATTTTCCCTTTCTATGATGTATTTCTGCTAGGGTTATTTATTTAATCATTGATCAAATTGCCTTTGAATGCTAACCATATTCATAGTGGACATAGCTAAAATTGAGAAAGTAAAGCATATTTTTTGCATTCGAGTATATTTAATACTCCCTCCGTCCCATAGAATTCTTCCCTGTTTGACTTGGATCGGAGTTTAAGAAAGTGGGAATAAAGTGGAAATGCATAGTTGTGGTTGAGTAAGAAAAAGGTAAATGAATGTTAGCCACATAAAACTTTCCAGAAAAGGAAATGAGAAGAATTTTCCCGGACATCCCAAAAAGGTAAGTGGGAAAAATGTTATGGGACGGAGGGAGTATGCGTAGTTCTTAACTGCTTAGACATCAAATATTATTTTCTTCTTGACACATGGTGTTAGAGCCTCTTTTGGGTGCATAGTCTCTTATTTCTTCGGTGAAACTCTGTTCTTAATTTAGTATTCATTTCTTGTAAAACTCCTCTCTAGACTCTAATGTTTATCTCTGGTAAAAGCTTCCTCACCACAATTTCTCTGTCCTGACTTCTTATCCTCTATGTTAGTTTCAAGAAATGAATACTGCTCAGGACCTGGTTGCGACTCACCCCCTATGGAACATACCGCAACAGTTTCACTGTATATGAAATTATAGATTTCATTATTTCTTTTCGAATACTACCTCCGTTCTTTATTAATTGCAAAATGTTGAATTTTGCACTATTCACTAATTCACATACTCTACTTCAATTATCTTTTATTGGTTAATGTTTTGAATTGCCAATGAACTTTAGGAATTCGCGTTGAATTTTCCTAATTGACGTTCAATACTCACTAATTCACTAACTCACATACTCTACCTCAGTTCTTTGTGGACAGTTTCACATACTCTACTATTAATTCACTAATTCTCTGGATCACGTTCAATGAACTTTCCTAATTCACATTGAATTTTATTACTTCAATTTTCCTGGACTAGTTCTTGGTGGAATTGCCTACAGGTTCTTGAGACAGGTGTAGTAGGGTTTCAGATATTCCTTTCTTTGAAATTAGGGCGATTTTTAGGGTTGACACTTGACACTAGAGTGTCTAAGCCGAAACGGCCCCCCGAGCAACAAAATTGGATGGTTGCTCCATATTAGTCGTTCCTTGAGACCTCCAGTGTAAAAGACATTTTTAAATCATGATGCTCAGCTAGAGCGCTACAAAAGGACTATTGGACTAGCTCAGTGACTCTTCTGTTTGTTTTGTTGCTCATACAGATGCTGAACTGCTTAATTGTATTACCTCTGGTTCTTATGATGTTATCCGATTTTTGACTGTTATGGCTATATGCAACACAGTGGTTCCTGTACAAAGGCAAGCAACTTCCCTTGCATTTCAAACCATTTGTTTATATGTCCCATGAGTTACATGCTAATATGATGATTCCAGGTACCTTGCAAGTTTCTTTATATCACTGACTTTGTCTTCTTCGTGGCTGTTTGTAGCAAAGCTGGACCAATCTCATATAAGGCACAGTCTCAAGATGAAGAAGCCCTTGTTCACGCTGCTGCTGACTTAAATATGATTTTACTCAACAGGAATGGAACTGTTCTTGGTATGAATGCTTTAAGTGATTATTACATGTCTGGGAGGGAAACTTCTTGAGAGGCTGATAACTATCTGTACTTCTCTTACTGCCACTGAGTTCAAATTTTCGAATCACTCTCTGCTTGGCTGTGCAGAAATAAACTTTAATGCTTCAATGATTCAGTATGAAGTATTGGACACTCTGGAGTTCACTTCTGACAGGAAGAGAATGTCTGTGGTTGCCAGAAACTGCCAGACTGGAAAAATCTTTCTCCTCTCAAAAGGAGCAGATGAGGCAATCCTTCCCTGTGCATACACTGGTGATACTTCTCTGCCAAACTATTATATTGCTGTAGTTTTATGTTGGATAGTAATGCTAGCTTCTCTTCCAACTAGATATATTTCTCTCGGGTAAACTATTCCTTGTATTCTTCTGTGTTCTTACTCTATCCGATGTGAAAAACAAGGTATCTGTGTGGAAAATGGTTTTTTTTTCTTTGATAAATAGAAAAATGCAAGTTAGTCCTGTTGATGGTTGGTCACAAGTTAGCTGTTGGTTACTTGCAAGAAGTTCCATGGTAGAAGTTAGAGGTCTAAACCCTAAAATTGATTACATATGTAACAAGCATTGAACATACAATTTGTTAATTTATATGTTTGAACTTGAGGGGAGTGATGAATAATAAGGTTCACTGGCTCGGCCTAATTCTATTATTTGGGCTTAGCTCAATTAAGTAGTGTGTTAATATCTAAACCATAAGTTATGTATAAATTAGGCCATTTGTTTCTTCAACAATAAAAATACATAGTACCAATCTTTTCACCTTCAATAGATCCAAGGTTCCAAGGCATTGTTTGGATCCTTAACTTTACTCGGGGTGACACTTTTAGTTTGAAATACCTAGTGGATCTCTAATGGTAGGGAATAGTAACACTGCTTCAGCCAGAATTCAGGTAGTGAACGTGAACCTTAATTTTAAATTACTGAACTGAGTCTACAATGTGTTATAAATCGAGGATGTAAGGTGTCATGGTCCATCCATGAATTGCATACCCCATTGTATAAAGTTATTTTCCTTTGGAGTATGCATACTAGTCACATGGTTCAAAGCAGCCTATGCACCTGTTTTCTGAATCTAAAAATGAAATGTGTCAGGACAACCAACAAGATTGTTCTCTGAGGCTGTAGATCTGTATTCTCAGTTAGGTCTGCGAACCCTATGTTTGGCTTGGCGTGACGTAGAAGAGGAGGAGTATCGTGAATGGTCCATGATGTTTAAAGAGGCTAACAGCACATTGATAGACCGAGAGGTTTGCAGTAAATGTAGCAATATTTATTTACCTTGGTACTCTTTACAATCCTCATCTTCATCGTCATATCCGTTCCATTAAGTATTACTCTCTATGTCCCACTATCTTTATGACTGTATCCCATTTTTCCTTTTTTGTCTGTCTCACTAAGTTTGATCATACCATATTTGGTAATATTTGTGTGGTTCTAATTCATTCTTACTTTATTCACATTCACCAATTCAATACCAACCATATAATTCTACTTTTCTTATTAACCGCACTACTCTCTCATGTCTCAATCTTAGAGTGACAGAGGTAGTAGTAATTAGAGTTTATAGAACTATACAAAAAGCATTAATGAGTATCCATTTATGTATATCAACTAATTCAGGTAGTATAGGACAGATAGTCTATCTATTTATGCTGAACATCCTTTCCGTTGTGCATTTTATTTGCTAGGTTTTTTTCCTGGCTCTTTAATATAGTCTTTTGTTAGTTTGTGATATGAAGGGCTTCCAGTGCAAGACTTGGTGACAATGGTTTTAATTCTTTTGAACAATTCAGTGTTAACTAAACTTTGATCATGGATTGACACTAAATTTTATGTCAGTTTGTCACTGGCCCAATGTAGTAGAGATTAAGGTGACGGTGATGCTGACAACAATGTCATTTTGTCTTTCATTTTTTAAGTGGAGAGTGGCTGAGGTCTGCCAAAGATTAGAGCATGACTTGGAGATATTAGGAGTTGTTGCTATTGAAGACCGACTACAAGTAAGACTCTTGATATCATCATCTTTTGATTTCATTTATTGGCACCATTTTTTGAAATTTTGATTGTGCATTTCTAATGCGATTTTTTCGGACAAGAATGTGACGTAACCACTTCATCCAATTAGTTCGTATGTGCTGCAGGATGCTGTCCCTGAAACCATTGAGACACTCAGGAAAGCAGGAATATTCTTCTGGATGCTGACTGGTGACAAGCAAAATACCGCTATACAGATTGCACGGTCTTGCAATTTAGTTTCTCCAGGTAGTTCCCTTTCCTAAAATAACACCACTTGGACTGCTTTTACGCTATAAAAGTATTAGTCTAGCAAGACTCTTGGAGCACAAATAGAGATGCTCTATTCGCTAATAATATTATCAATAATTTTGGAGTTATTTATTGGAGTATTGACTAGATTAGGTGCCGCATTCTCTTACCTTGAGGAGAGGAGTACTTCTTTATTGATTTTGATATTCTTTTTTCATCTCCCAACCACGCTCATAACATATTTCCATTGAGAGATCACTATACTGTTGTTGAATTAGGTCACTTCAAAATAGAAAAATGGCTCAACTTGTACAAATCTTTACTTAAGAACTGACTTTAGAGATACTCTTTAATGCAAGATCACCCACAGAAAACACACTGTGAATTATATATGCATTTTCCATCCCTTTGAATAGTGATAGAATACAAAATAATCAATCCGACTTTGGACTTCATTATTCTCATGAACAAGAGAATTGGATTGCCAAACTAAGTTATCGTGGATTGCCAAACTAAGTTATCGTGGATTGCTTCAAGTTGCGTAAAGAGCGACAGAGCCTACATACCAATCTAGACTCCCTGTTGCTACAAACCCAAACTGTTGCTCTAACTTCTTCATGATGATCACTATGAAAGAAATGATTCTAGATATCTAACTAATGTAGAATCTAATTAGTCATTGCAGTCATATATAGATAGGGTCAAGCGAAACATGTGCAATCTTTGCTGCGGGAGAAAAAGTAATAGTGTAGTTTAAGTCAAACATTTGAGTGTAACTTTTATGTTGATCAATCTTTCTATGTTATAGCCTTATAGGTGTATCTTATGCTGATCAATCTTTCTATGTTTCTATCTGGGCCGACTTTTTCTGCATAGTTCCACATATAACCAACAACAAACTTATGATGGGAAGAGGAACTAACTCCCATGATATTCAACACTGAGAAGACTGGTTGTTTTACCACTTTGAAAGTGTGAATGTGTTATGGGCATGCTTGGGACCTCTTTTCAGATCTAGAGAATACTGAATAGAGAATATGAGAGAGGAATAATAAAATAAACCTAAGCTAGAATTAATCGGTGACCGACCTTGTCAAGTCACAAAAATTAATTCTTCCCCAGCTGTTTTATTGAATGATACTGGTGACCCTTATATGGCTATTACAAATGTCCTAATTATAAAAGGAAATAAATGATAATTAAGAAGTTGCCTAAAGCAGAATAGGAATACTTATAAAAGGAAATAAATGCTAATTAAGAAGCTGCCTAAACCATACTAATAATAGTAGTGTTAGTAGTAATAGTATAAGCTTTCCTTGCTTATATCATTACCCCCCCTCTTGGACATCAAGCTTATCCTCAAGCTTGAAGGGAAGTAACGGGTAGTGCCCGTTTTTCCATGATCAAATGGTATGATTAGAAAAACATTTATCACATTGCTCCAGATGCACATTTTTGTAGTGTATGCATAATCAATGGGCTACATACATACAAAGACTAGACATTTCCATGTCAATCTTGTAATTAGTTTGGCCTCTTGACTGAATAAACTAGAAAATGGAGTGTGGAAATTGATTTGTTGGTCCGTATGCATAAGTCCTTCAAAAATAACTTGCTGATGCAAGGAGCGGCCACTAAATCCTTCCATTGTGGGCCTGGTACTTTTCCCGAAGAGATTAGATCCCAAGTGTAGTGTCATAGGTTCCAACCCTAGGCCCAAGGGAAATTGCCAATGCAATGTTGCTTAAATGAATATCCCTTCTTGCGGACTATTCAACGGGCTTATAACCTCAAATGCATTTACATCAGGATGCTTCAGTGTCACTTCCTCTTCTATCTGAACAGGTGTAGCATAACTTACCAGATGTGGTATAGAAAGAAGTGGTCTGGTGACCTTTACATGGTAGATATAGCCCATCTTGTGTAACAAACTGTTCAGAAAGAGAAGTTCTCAGCGTCTTTAGCTTTTCTAGAGGTGCCACCAAAGTTGGAGGCAAGGGAGTTGTTTGAGGCTGTTTTTCCAGTGACGTAGCTGACTGTAAGGGAACTATTTGATGTCGCTGTGGAAGGTTTGGCAACCACAGATGTGGAGACGGCTTGTCTTCCTTGGGTAGTAAAGTGGGTTGTGAATTAAATGGGTGTGGAATTGATGATGAATGTCATGGTAGATAAGTGTACCATATATCTATGGTGCATCCTCCTTCATAAATATTCTTCCCTTGAAGTTCTAAGAGGGCATTATGGTGTCTAGGAAGGAATCGAAATATACTACAGCTTGGAGTTCAAAACGATCAAATTTCAAAGTAGTTGAGGGACATGCAGAGCCTGATAATCCATTTCAGGCCATTGTTTAAAGAAAAATCAGAATTGGAATAATTATAATTGGTTTGAGCAATGACTTGGAGACTACTAGGGGCAGCGAACTGGGGATTCGTGGAGCAAAAAATTTGTTTTCAGATATCTTTGTTACGGGCATGGTTGTGATCTCTTTTCAGATATCTGGAGTAGAGTATGAGAGAGGAATAATAAAATAATCCTAAGCTAGAATTAATCAGTGACCGACCCTGTCAAGACACGCAAAAATTAATTCTTCCCAAGCTGTTTATTGAGTAATACTGGTGATCCTTATATAGCTATTACAAGAGTCCTAATTATAATAGGAAATAAACGCTAACTAAGAACTTACTTAGAGCAGAATAGGAATACTTATAAAAGGAGATAAATGCCAATTAAGAAGCTGCTTAAAGCATGCATAAGAATAATAGTAATAATTGTAATAATAATAATATAAGGTTTCCTTGTTCATATCAGAATGGTACTTGTGTCTTTCTTTTAACCATGTAACATACACTTTCGTTTTATCTTTTGCTACTAGAAGTCTATAATTTTATTTCAATCAACTTTTTGGAAAAGGGAAAAGTGTCAAATAATGGGACATACGCAGCATTGGTAATTTAGGATTATCATTTTGGGTTTCTGTTCACAATCAGTCGATCATTAATCTTATGCTTTAATTAGATCACTATCTGAGACTTTGAAAGTGAATAATATACTTCCGTGCTGGGTATATTTTTTTCAGAAGCTAGATTTATTTTGATTTTTTTATATTGTGTTCTGAGTCTCATTTTTGCAGAACCTAGGGGCCAACTTCTACCGATTAATGGAAAAACTGAGGATGAAGTATCTAAAAGCCTTGAGAGAGTTCTACTGACAATGAGAATAACAAACTCAGAGCCCAGGGTATGTTTCTTACTTTCTCTTACTGCGTTGTGTACTTTATTTTCTATGGTTATTGCAATGCGGTTTTGAAGTTTCACGTAGAGAAGTCCTATACCTAAAGGGCTAATAGTCAGACATTATTAAATTCATGCTCCTCCTTTATCTACATCCTTGCGTTTGACATAAACTCAGGGAATCTACACATAATCATCTGCATTCTGCTAAACTTTTTAGCACTCTAATGATAATATTTCACTATTCCCTTCTCTCCTGATCTAAATCCATACTCAAATCTCCTGATCTTCTATATCCTCCTGCCCAGACCTTAGGGACAAAATCTTGAATTAGTTTTGGAAAACAAACAATCATGAAACATATGGCCTGAAAATAAATGTCTTAACAAATTGTCTCACTCATTCATCATTTTCATCCCAGAGCATCTTGCTTAGAAAGGAATGAATCTGTGGCTAAAAAATAAACCTCTTTTGGGGGTGCTATTTGCTCCAGAATTCTTTTTGGTGATTTCTGTACAATAGGGTTTTGCTTTAGGACAGGGGTAAGGCTGCGTATCTGACCCTCCCCCCTACCCCAGTGTAGGTGGGGAGCCTTTGGGGCACTGGGGGGGGGGATAATGTTGTTGTTGTTTGTTGTAGGGTTTGGCTGATAAATTATTCTCTTATGCAGTCCATTTTCCATGAAGTTTCCGTGTAATGTCTATGTGACTTTCCAATCTAGCATTCTTTTCACAAAAACTATCAAGTAATTAAGAGCTTGTTTCGTGGGCACTTCTCGGCTGAAATAGCTGAATTCACAAAAACATCCACTAATAAAACCATACCTCCTCACCTTAGGCTGAAATGGCTGAATTTACTGATAATACAAAAAGTAGCCCATGTGTTGTTTTTGATCGAAATGAAAACGGAGAGGATAAAATTCTACCCCTTGTGTTTGGTTTCTTTTCGAGTAACTCACTAGTAATACTATTACATACCATTTACCCAATACTTCTACTTTTAATACCCCCCCCCCCATTTGAACTTCATCAGCGGATTCAGCGCTCACCAAATAGGCCCTTAAAGTGTCGAAACTTAAGCCCCTTGCAAAGAAACTAATTATTGAGAACTTCGCTTGAGTGTTAACTGTTAAATGAGATTTGTGAACTATCATGATAATGATAATGTTGGTGTTGGTGGTTGATATTAAGTGAGAACTATTTAGAATTTTCTATTTATGAGAAGTTTCTACATTTGTTTCCGTTTCCTTATTTAATACTCCCTCCTTCCCACAAACTAAATTTCATTTGGGTTTGAGTCGTTTGACATGCTTTCTAAGAAATTAAAGGTGATGATGACTAGAGTCTACAAGTGTACTATTAGGGACCTACCTATTAGAAGAATATTAGAAGTAATAATAATAATATTAGTAATAAGGGTCTCTAGTATAAATAGATGTAAAGTGGGAGTAATTGGGAGGCTGTTTTAGACTTTGTCATTTGGGACTTGGGGAGATCGAGAGCTAATCTCTTTCTTTTGGGGGGCTTCGGCTCATTGGGGGCTTTGGCCAGTTCTTGTTACGATTACTGTTCTTGTTCATCTTCTCTAATAAAGTTCACTTTGATTTCTTGATATCTTTCTGTAATCTGGACATCTCTATCATTGGTATCAGAGCGTGTTATTTCCTGGAGACCAAGAATCTGAATCATGGAGGATTTTTTGACACCGCAAATGGAAGAAAGTTTTAATAATATAGATCGGAAGTATGATGAGATGTTAGCGATGATGACAGCAATGCAGGCTGGCATCGCTGAACTTCAAAACAGAAAGACAGATCGATCGAGGAAGAATAGGTCTCGTCCGCTACCTGACAAACAAGGTTCGTCGCCATCGCGCACTGTTTCTTCCAGTTCGCAGTCGCGAAGTGTTTCTTCTAATTCCCAATCCAGAATGCTTTCATCGACGGCTATTTGTTCGTGCCCGAGAAAAACGCGATTGAGAAGAGAATCCTCATCTTCGCTATCATTTACCAGTCCGCAGACTGAACCGCTATCTGTTTCTTTTAGCTCACAATCGCGAAGTTCTTCTTACCCTTCGCAGACTTCCTCACATGCGATCAATTCGCGTCCAAGAAAGTCATCAGTCGATTATCACTGTTCGCCTTCTTCGTCTCAAGCCCTTTTTCTGAGTGCGCAAACAACTCCTGGCATTCCTCTGGCTTCGACGCAAGCAAAAGTCCCCAGTTCGCAGGTTTCTTCAATCCCCGGATCTCACAGCTCATCCTCTCTGGTCATCGCATCAGAAAAGGGATCTCCAGGGAATCCACCGACAACAATAAACACAGAAGTGGAACCGATTGTACCTTCAGTAAAGGAAACAGACCCTGAAGAGGAATGCAATGAGAAACCTTCAGTTAATCTTGGACCTGAATTTGGAGCAATTACTCGTTCCCTCAAGTGTGACAAACTCTCCAGTTTGAATAACAGCCGCAAAGATTGGAGTTCTTTTAGAGAAAACAAATTTACTTCATCTGACAGGCAAGGTTGGAACCAAAGAATTAGGACTGAGGTACTGGGTGATGCAGGAGCTGATTTTATACTCTCAGCCAAAAAGAGTTGCTTGGTTACTATGGTGTTTCATACTAGCAAAGATTGTGCCATTTTAGAGATAACCTGGGTTTTTCCACTCTTTGTTTCAAGAAATCAGGTAAAAATGGATTATCCTTTTGAGGAACAAGCAGTGGCAGAGAGATTTTGGTGGAATATGACTATGGGAGTTGTTAGGTGGAATGATGTTAGGTGTAATCAAAGTGCAGCAGAGGATGGCATTGTTTTGATGAAAAGCATTATGAAGGTCAATCAAGATTCAATGGGAGAAAACTCAAATGTAGTTGAAACAATCTGTAGTTCCAGAATTTCTGATGAGCAGATTAAAGCGGATGTTCTGGACATGAACACCAATTCTGCTACTGTTATAGTTGAGGAAAGCATGAAAACAATTGTGGATATGGAAAGTCTGAAGACTAAAGAAGAAAATGAAATTTCACCAGAGATAATATATGCTGCAGAAACATCTATGAGCTGGCAAGTTCAAGTACTGAAGCTACAAGTCCACCGACCAGTCAAGTACTGGGAAGGAAGAGGCGCAAGGAAGAAAAGAAAGCGGAAGATCATAGCGGTCTCCTATCGCCCACCTTGAGGGCAAGGTGGATGTTTAGGGGGGGAGTATTGTTAGGGACCTACCTATTAGAATAATATTAGAAGTAATAATAATAATATTAGTAATAAGGGTCTCTAGTATAAATAGATGTAAAGTGGGAGTAATGGGGAGGCTGTTTTAGACTTTGTCATTTGGGACTTGGGGAGATCGAGGCTAATCTCTTTCTTTTGGGGGGCTTCTGCTCATTGGGGGCTTCGACCAGTTCTTGTTACGATTACTGTTCTTGTTCATCTTCTCTAATAAAGTTCACTTTGATTTCTTGATATCTTTCTGTAATCTGGACATCTCTATCATGTACCCTTTTGAAAAAGAAGAAAAGTACTTCTGATTGAAGCCATCTCCAATCTAGAAGATGTACAGTTACAAAAGGCTGTTGTTCAACAGAAATTTTCCAAAAATATGACTAATGTTTTGCTGTTGTAGGATGTAGCATTTGTCATCGATGGCTGGGCTCTTGAAATTGCTCTTAAGCATCATCGGAAAGCTTTCACAGAACTTGCCATACTCTCAAAGACAGCTATATGTTGCCGTGTCACTCCATCTCAAAAAGCTCAGGTGTCCTTGTTGACTATAATACTTTTGGCATTCTATTTTCAATTATTTATTATATTACTCCCTCCGTCCCGCTAAGATTGTCCCATTTTACTTTTTCGGGAAATCCCATTAAGATTGTCCCATACCAAATTTGGTAAAGTTTGTGTGGCTCTAAATTATTCTTACTTTATTCTCATTTTATCAATTTAATATCAACCACATAAACCCATTTTTCTTAATAATCGTGCCACCTTCTCTTGTCCCAATCTTAGTGGAACGGAGGTAGTACTATTTAGGGAAGAAATCGACATCGATCCTTTTTATAAGTAAAGAATGTGCACATTAACCATTTCAAGGCCGAGTTTATCTCTCTCTCTCTCTCTCACACACACACACACAGAGACATACTTTGCCTCTTCTCTCTTTCCCTCTAAGTTTTACTTAAAGTAGTCATTTATAGGTTTAGGAAGCTAATTTTGTATTTTTTGGAAAAACTATTATTTTTCCTTACTGCTTAAAAGAACATTATAAACCACAGGTTGCCTCTTAGTCTCTTAGATGCTACTTGTTGAATTGTATGACTTGGAGCCTTGGATAAGTTATAGCTCACTCACTTTTACCGCTGGATGGCAAGCACACACATCCCATTCACGTCCACGTGTTAAAGCTTATTAATCTCATATTCTAAAGTATTAATAGTTTAATACCAACACACACCCATTCCCACCCTTCTTTCTTGCTTCTTTGGTAATATTTTTTATTGTTTACATAGTGCTGCTTCTACTATCTAGCGGTTGATGGTTTGCTAACATTACCCTTTAGCCTAAACATTTCAATATTCAGCATGTATAGCCGTCCACGGCTTTGTGGTGAGCGTGGTAAACAATAGCATAAAAGGTTTTCTTTCCCTGATCAACCAATTTCTGGTACTCTTTTCCAAAATCTGTCAACACTAAGGGGATCGGAAACCCCCAAGGACCTTTATTTATAGGCCTTGATTTTTTAAACAGTTTTTCTATTTTATCTGGCTTTGTAGTGGCATGTTCTGCTTTGCTTTGGGACTCCCACTTGACATGTCAATTATATTTCATTTGTTTTCCAGCTTGTTGAACTTCTAAAATCTTGCGACTATAGAACTCTGGCAATAGGGGATGGTGGGAATGACGTGAGGATGATTCAACAAGCTGATATTGGTGTTGGCATAAGTGGGAGAGAAGGATTACAGGCTGCTAGGGCAGCTGACTATAGTATTGCAAGTGAGACCTCCGTTTTCTTTCTTCAAGTTTAGACCCTCAGGGCTTGTTTGATGGGGGGCTGGGGTATATAGTGGAGGGGGAAGGTTGATATTGCTTTTACCAACTTATCCCTTTTTATTTGTGTTGGATCAAGAAACGGTGATCTTGTTAGGTATATCATGTATTTCTATCAATTTGTGTAGTTGCTCACCTCCATTTTTCTTTTGACCAACTAATATAGAAGTACATAAAAAATTAAATATCACCCTTTTCCTCCACAGCCCTCCAAAATCCCTCAAACAAAAAAGGGGTAAAAGTTTGATATAAATTGATCCAGTGAAGCTTATTGCGTATTGGAAATGACCAGAAAATTTTCATATTGGAAATGATCAGTAAATCTTCTGAAATGTGTTGTTATCTTATAACGGGTAAGTTGTTGTAACATGTATAGATTTCTTCTAAATAAGTTGATGTGCATATCTTGTTTGATTATCAAATAAATGTGTGCATATTGTACTGTCTTTTAGCACAGAACTGTACTCCGTTATTTGATTAAAGTAGAAAAAGCAGTAGCAATGCATGATTTTTGCTTTTGAATGATTAATATATTTGTGGCTGCAATCTTCCCAGCTATGACTGTATCTTGCTATTATTCTTTACTTGCAGAATTCCAGTTCTTGAAACGACTAATACTTGTCCATGGGCGATACTCTTATAACCGGACTGCATTTCTTTCTCAATATTGCTTCTACAAATCTCTCTTGATTTGTTTCATCCAAATTTTGTAAGTTCCTTTCTTTTGTGCCGTGTTGGTTTGCGTAGTGCTTCATGATATTGGCTGCTAACTTTATGTTCTTTCAGTTTCTCATTTATTTCAGGTGTCTCTGGAACTAGCCTTTTCAATTCTGTTAGTTTGATGGCTTATAATGTGTTCTACACAAGCGTTCCGGTTCTGGTCAGTGTTCTTGACAAAGATCTGAGTGAAAAAACTGTAATGCAGCATCCTCAAATACTGTTTTACTGCCAAGCTGGAAGGTTTGATTCCCCCCCCCCCCCCTCACCCCTCAATTTGAGTGCTTTTCTTCTATTCTGGTTCTGTGTTCAATAGATCATCCATCTGTGAGTTGGGGTTTGCCATTCCTGAAATTGAAGTACAATCTTGTTCATACCAGGCTTCTTAACCCTAGCACCTTTGCTGGATGGTTTGGTCGATCTCTTTTCCATGTAAGTGCTACTTGCTCTTCACCTAATCTGGAGTCTGTAGTAATGTAGTTCAGCATGTAAGTTAAGCTCGCTTCATGTTCCTATCCAAATGACTCAATTTTATTCTTCCCAACCTTCTACGCTGTAATTTGTCTCAAAAGCTCAAGAGAATTTTTTTTATTAAACCACCATCATACCAACATTGTTGGGATCAGAATGACAGAATGTTTAGATTAGGGGTGGGCATAAAAACCCGTAATTGATTAACCGTACTAAAACACCGGAAATCCAATGTTTTTTTGGTTAACCATACCGTGTTTTAAAAAAAACTTGTGGTACAGTTAACCAACTGAAAGAAAAAATGGTACATGGTATAGTTAATTAGTTACGGTTCTTAAAATGAACTACCGCCGGTTAACCGATATCCAAAATTAAAATATTACTTAAACTCTATGTCACACTCAAAATATTACCAGTACGGTGGAACAACAATATGTATTGAGTATTTGAGTGTTATAGAGTTTTATATATTATATTACAAGATATGTATATACGTAGTATATATTATTATTATTATTATTATTATTATTATTATAATTATAATAATAATTATTATTATTCCATTATTACACCTGCAAACCCACTTGTCAGTCTTTCGCAAACCCATTTATGTGTACAAAATGACTATCTACGTTTAGTCGTTTATAAATATCCTTATATTAGAAACGTTGTTCTTCTTATTCAATAGAAACCAATTTCATATAGTTTACGATTAACACTTCAATATTTATCAAATTTATCGGAGTAACTAGAAGCGAATATATAGGTTTAGGTCGAGCAAAAAGTGGTGATTCATGGGACTGAAGCCTATGTCCTATTCTCTCGGGAGAGTCTGAAATCTTTTAGAGTAAAATTGGATGAGTAAAATGGTTTTTAAAACGTTTTTTCGGTTTACCAAGTAATGGTTAACCTATATTGTGGTTATTTGTTATCCGGTTAACCAAAGTCATGGTACAGTTAATCGTATTATAAATATACTAACCGAAATCACAGTTAAGTGGTTAGCCAAAAGTTGGTTAACCAAAATGCGGTTAACCAATCGTACCCACTCCTAGTTTAGATCTTCAGTGAAGATGTATGTACTGTGCAGCAGAGATGTGTATATTGATGGTGAGAAGCTGAGTGAAATCTGACTATGTTGTCTCAGACACGTTTAATACTTCGAGAGATAAGTGCCTCGTAAAGAAAATGCTATGTTGAGTGGACTCTTAGAATGATGGAGACTTAAAGAGTAGTAAACTAGAAAATGAAATGTAAAGATGGGGTTATACCGTTATATGGTATAGCATTGGGGCTTTATTAGCATGGCAATATATTGTTCAGCAGCAGCTACATGCGCATTTGGTTGGTGTATGAATCTTAAAATCAATTTTCTTGTGCTTCATTTAATGGACCAAACTTCCATCATCCTAGACAGAATTATTGCAAATAGTTATTGACAGCTATGCTCATATTTTCCTCTTATTGGGTTCATCTCGTTTTATTGCTCTAGCATATCAAACATGGGCTATAACAAATTAGCATATCATAGGAAGAATAGGAATTCATTCAACAGTTTCAACTTAACGCAGCAAAGTTCTCTAATTTCACCTGAATGGGCTTCATTAGCACTCGTCTTGTGCTCCAGTTACAATCTAATAGTGCTTGGGTTTTTCAATTAGGGATGCAGATCACTTTCGGTAACCCATCTTGTTGAATCCAAATTACTTTTTGTACCTCACTCATATCAATTAGGTTTGTTGATGGATCAAAAGGATACGTCATCGAAGTTGGAGAATTGCATTTCTCTCACCCTATTACATAGTATCATTCTTTCTTTACCTATGTTCAACAGTTTGTGTCATGTAATAACTACCTTATAATCTTTTCATCTCTATGTCAGTCACAAAACCAATCAAAAGTAAAACCATTGTTGCACTGGCCGCAATCACAATGACTTGACCCCCTTCATTCACAACAATAACATTACCCCAGTGCCGCAAAAGCTCCCACCTGCGGTGGGGGTAAGAGGTGGTCGAATGTACGCAGCCTTACCCCAGCATAGAGAGGTTGTTTCCGGATGACCCATGATGAAAATCACGTCGAAAATTGCATGGATTGACTGATGATTCATACCAAAGAAGTGCAAACAGTTTAGTGAGCTATTTTACTTTATTCCATCATATTCCCTAGCCAAAAAAAATGTGATTTTTGGCTCCATTGGAAATGATGGAAAACTTGACCCCTTGCATTGCTCAACTAAAATCACACGCAGTGCTAATGTTTCATGCCTTCTTACTTTAATGGACCTTGAAAGAAGAGCAGCTTCTTAAAAGCTAGCTCAAAGATATGGAGAACCCAAGACTCATTCTTTAAAGTAAAGTACTGTTAAAGCATTTGTCCCACACCAGAAAGCTATAATAACAATTAAACACTATATAAGACTTTGGGCTATTCCTCCTATTAGGTTGACCTTTTAGGATGGAACCCCGAGTCTTAACATGGTATCAGGGCCAATTCCGGTTGTGGTTTGACTGCTTATTTAGCGCCCATGATTAAGGGTAGCTTGTTAAGGGTTTGTTTGGCCCGTTTATACACCCCGATATTGTCCAGCCCGATTCGGGTTGAGGGGGCGTGTTAAAGCATTTGTCCCACACCGGAAAGCTATAAAAACAATTGAACACTATATAAGGCTTTGGGCTACTCCTCCTATTAGGTTGACTTTTTGGGATGGAACCCCGGGTCTTAACAAGTACATTGAGTGTCAAACATGTCAACAAGAAAAAGATTCAAGGGCTTGATGCCATAATAGACTCAATAAGTGAGCTATTACTCCACCCTCCCTTATCATCTCTCATCATTGCCCATCATGCATGTTTATAATGAGATCCTTACTTTTAGATTTTTTGCTTAATTACTATATACTCTCTCCATCCCGCTAAGATTGTCTCATTTTTTACTTTTTGGTCTGTTCCACTAAGATTGTCTCATACCAAATTTGGTAAAGATTGTGTGGTTCTACATCATTTTTACTTTATTCTTACTTTATCAATTCAATATCAACCACATAAACTCACTTTTCTGAATAACCTTCTCACCTCCTTATGTCCCCATGTTAGTGGGATGGAAGTAGTAATACTTTATGTACTCCGGTTAGTATTTTTCAATGTTTATTTCTTATTTTGTGTGCTTTATTTGGAAAACAAGGGAAGTGAAATGAGATATCTTACTTTTGGGTGTTGCTTATGGCCCCCACTAATGTGTTAGTATAGTTGAAGGTAAAATATTGTAAATTGGTTATATTATGAAAAAAAATCAAAAGCCAGATAAAATATGCTCTAATTTTAGATGCCGAGAACCAGTTAACGTAGGAAATTTAGAGCAATGGCTACAATACACAGTCAGGAACTCAGGATATAATAAAGATAAACATTGTGCTACTTAATACCACGATTATCATACTTGACCAAGTACAACTTTAATTTTTAGTAAGGTAAGAATGCTAATATATTGTTAAATCAACTTCAATTATAAGAACTTATTTGGCTTAACTAATTTTTTCATATGTAACTTGTCTTTCACTTTTTTTTAGCCTATACATGAAAAATTAGTGTTGGTGAACAAGACTTTTCTTGGGACAAAAAATGTGTTTAAAACAGAAACTTTTTTGAATGGACAAAATGTAGTACTATCACACCTGGAGTTACTTTTCAGGCTATTGTTGTCTTCGTCATTACCACACATGCTTATGCTTTTGAGAAGAGCGAATTAGAGGAGATGTCAATGGTGGCACTTTCTGGATGTATATGGTTGCAGGCATTCGTCGTTGCAATAGAGACCAAGTAAGTTGCTTTACCTTCATTTTTTGAAAATGAAACAAGAATAATTAATAATCCTTTACCTGAATCGTCTGGAAGTGTACATCTTGAATTCGTAACAGTTTAGTGTTTATCATTAAATGCTTCATATTGAGTATGGTTTATGTTGCTTTGTAATAAATATAGCTTCCATCCAGGACGAAAAAACCACTTGACTTTGCCTTCTAATTTAGTTAGTTGGAGAAATATAAGAAACTGACTGATTTTATTTATGATATGTACAGCTCCTTCACTTTATTGCAACATATTGCCATATGGGGAAATCTTGTTGGATTTTATTTTATCAACAATGTTCTTAGTTCTTTGCCATCATCCGGGATGTACACAATCATGTCACGGCTGTGTAGTCAACCATCTTACTGGATTGTTGTCTTTGTAAGTGCCCATTTTCCTTCTCCCTTTGTCATGCTTATCAAGGTCAGTCTGAACATTTGATTGATAAAAGAATGTAATAATAATCATGCAGTCATGCTAGGTACACACACATATATTTGTGTGCAAACATATTTCATTTCTTATTATTAAAAATTAAATAATTTCATATTTTGAAAATTTAAAATGATAAGTATTTAACAACATTTTTCAAAAATTAAATCTATAATATATTGTTAAGTAAAATATAGTCAAAATTGGGCACATGAATAGTGTAAAATTCAACATATATATAACATATATGTAAACGATCAGAGGTATTGTATAACATATATATATATATATATATATATATGTATATATATATATTGTATAACATATATATATATATATAAATATATATATATATATATATATATATATATATATATATATAATTAGGTTCAATTGAAAAAATGATCTTAGGAGAGAAATGAGAATGAATTTGGATTGTTAGATCGTAGTCTGTGAAATTGAATGTGCATTAAGTGAAACTGAAATGTACATTAGGTGAAATCGAAATATGCAGCACAAATGGTACAACACAGTAGCATTATGTGTGAAGCTAAATTGTGCATTGGTTGAAACTGAAATGTGCACTAGGGAAACTGAAATGTGCACTAGGTGAAGTTGAAATGTGCAGAATAAAAGCTATGACGCGGTTACCTTTTTGTGCCTTTTATTCTGCACATTTCAATTTCATGTAAACACATTTGAGTTTTAACGGATAAGGGTCAGATAGGGCCTCGAACTTGGAAAAAAATGTCAAATAAGGCCATATTTAGGATGTTATGTCCGGCTGACGCCATTTGGGGTGGTTCCCGGTGGATTTTTTTGATGAAATTTTTTGAGAATTTTATTCATTAAGTCTAGTTTACTCATATCAAATTTGAAGTAACAATTCAATCGGGAAGGCATTCAAATGAATTCTTGAAGATAACTGCGCTTTTAACTGCACAGTTATCTTCAAGAATTCATTTGAATGTCTTCCCGATTGAAGTTTTAATTCAAATTTGATATGAGTAAACTAGACTTAATGAATAAGATTATCAAAAAATGTCATCAAAAAAATCCACCGGGAACCGCCCTAAATGGTGTCGGCCGGACAGAGCATCCTAAATATGGCCTTATTTGACATTGTTTTTCAAGTTCGAGGCCCTATCTGACCCTTATCCCGAGTTTTAATTTTTATTCTGCACATTTCATTTTCACCCAATGCAGATTTGAGTTTCATCAAATGTAAAAGACAGTTTCCCATAATACAATCCAACGGTTCCGATTTTCTCATTTCTCTCCTGAGAGTCCTTTCTCATCGAAATCGTTCCCCATATAAAATACAGTGTTTTTTCAAAATTTATTTGACTACCTTTCCAATTGAATTTTTAGCTGAAATTTTTTGTGGACAAACTAGACTTGATGACGAACATGCTCACAAAATTTCATCAAAAACTCCACCGAGAACCGCCCCAAACGACGGCGGCCGGACGACGATTCTTATCCCTCCAGTTGGATAGGATATTTTTCCTACATGTATGCATACACATACATGCATACATATATAAGGAACAGTTCCAATGAGAACCCCTCTTAGAATGAGAACACTTTCAAATGAGAACTTTTACTCTCAACCTTTCATTTATTGTAATCATTGATTAAGATTCAAATGGGGTCACATTCATAATTATCCTAAATTCAAATGGGTTTTTTTTGCATTTAATCTTGAATAATTACAAAAGTGTCAACTTGTCATTATTAACCATTGATTGTAAAAATGAATGATGGATATTAGTTCTCACTTTAAAGAGTGCCCTGAGAAGGGTTCTTGTGAGAACCCCTCTTACCATGAGAACTCCTTAAGTTCTTATAATGAGACTTTTAATCAAAACCTTTCATTTTATTCCGTCATTGGTAGGATGCATATGGGGTCCTTTGTGTAATTATTCAAAATTCAAACAGGGTAATTATAATAAAAATGTCAACTTGTTGATAAAAATAACATAAGAACATAAGATGGATAAAAGAGAAAAGACATAAAGAACAAAGAAAAATAATAGATGAAAATAATATATGAGCAAAAAATGATAAATACAATAAAAGATGAAAGAAAGAAAGAAAGAAAGAAAGAAAGAGAAAAGGAAGAAAAGTGATAATCGTGCACACGTATAACACTTTGCGTCATCTACTTTGCTCTGTCCAAAGTCATACTCTCATCTAGTCCAAGAAGAAGCATATCAGTTATGATTCCTCTAGTCCAAGTCTGTTTGGGACTTCCCCTCCCCCTCCTACCCGCTTGTTCTCCCCAGCTCTCAACTCGTCTAACAGGTGTATCCAATGTTCTAAAAGGCTCTAGGCGCTAGTCGGGTGCCAGCCTAGCGCCTAGGCGGCTAGGCGGGCGCCTAGTCGGGGACTAGTCGGAAACATAGAAATTGCATTTTTATCCATATTTTTTCATAAATATGATAAGTAATATTGTATTTTGGTGTGTATAAAATACATGTGTGCATACACATTAACCAATATGAATGATTGAATTATCACATTTAATCATACATAATATATGATAACTAATCACTTATTAACTTCATTATGTTATAAATATAAATAACTAATGATAAAATTTAAGTATATGTACAAACATATATAGGTTTATCTTAATTTACAACTTCATTTCTTTATATACATGGCTAAAGTTAAAGTACGTATACCACTTAGAAAATTAAGTTTAAAAAGTTAAGTAATATTCGGCGAACCTAATTAGACGCCTAGGCGGCCGATTAAGCGCTCTAGGCGGGCAACTAGGCGCCATAGGCGGCAGACTAATTCACCTAAACAGAAAACCAATTAATCGGAGCACCTAGACGAAAATCGGGGTTCCCGACCACCGCTTAGCGCCTAGGCGGGGACTAATCGGGCGCCTAGAACGATTTTTAGAACAGAGGACGTGTATCACTCGGTCTTCTATGCACGTGACCAAACCACCACAACCGAGACTCTTGCATCTTATCTTTTGCCCGATTACCTCATTCCTCAAGCGGTCTTTTCTGGTATCTCCACACATCCAACGAAACATACACATCACTCCGACACTCATTTTTTGAATTTGACATTGTGACATTCAGTGGCGGAGCCACTTTAGTGCAAAAGTGTTCACTTAAACACCTAGTTGTTTTGCAAAAAGTTTTAGTATACATGTATAATTTTAGTTTAATTAGTTATTGTCTTTTTTGATTTTAGTTTTAGAAAAAATGAACACTTACAGTTTAAACGATAGATCCACCACTGTTGACATTGTCCAATAAAATTTACCCTTCAGTCAGAGCAAGGTGGATGAAGTGAAAGAATGCATCTGATTTTTTATGTGATTGAGGTATGCTGATCACATATATATTTCATTGGCCTTTGCTCCTATGTGCTCATGGGCACAAGATCTTGAGCAATTAGTGTAGTTAGGTTTCAAGTTTGAGGAATAAATAGATCTATTCTAGCAAAGAAGTGTAATACAACGTATAAAACACATTTATTATCATCATGAGGAGTACAACAACATCCAAGTTTTAATCCCAAAAGATTTTGAGTTCGACTAACATTATCATATGAAGAGTAATTTATCATGGTATGAAGAACTCATTAATTGATCATTTGTTTCTCATGTGCCCGTAGGCACACATAAGTAAACCCCTATTTGAATTATGTAAACAGAGGGGTGATTTACATAGAAAACCAGATTTTGTTACAGAACTCTATTCCCTCTCAAAATACTTCCCCCGTTCCTTTTTAATTGCAACAGTCAATATTTCACGTTTGTCAACGCACAAGTTTGACCATTAATATCTTTCATTCCTTATTAGTAAAAAAATTAAAAAAATCATATTTTGCAAATTTGGAATAAGAAGAATTTAACAATATTTTTTAAAAATTTAATTTATTATACATCAATTAATAAAATGTAGTCAAAGTAGAACATGTGAATAGCGCAAAAAGTTCAATGTTGCAAATAAAAGAGAACGGAGGTAGTATAATCCAAGGACATTTCTCAGTACCTTACATGTAAGTTTATATTTTTATACCGGGTATTTGACGGTTTGGTCTATGTGGGAATGTGGGGTGACTTAACAACGTGTTTGAATCCTACCATAACACTTTTAGGGGGTGTTTGGAACTGATAAAAAAGAAGCAGAATCAGAATCAGTTTTTAGAAGCTGGTCACCCCCAGATTCTAAAAAACTGATTCTAAGAGTAAATTAGAGCACCAGAATTACTTCTGCACTTTCAGTCAAACACTCCAGCTTCTGATTCTGCTCTTTCAGGAAGCAGAATCGGTTTTAAGAATCAGATCCAAACACCCCCTCAATCATGCAATATTTTTAAGGATTTATGTATGATTAGTAATTCATTGTCGGTCTCCTGAAATTTCAGCTTATAGTTGCGGCTGGAATGGGACCAGTTCTAGCTCTGAAGTACTTTAGATACACATACAAGTCAAGCAAAATCAACATACTGCAGCAAGCTGAACGTCTCGGAGGTCCAATCCTGTCATTGGGACACATAGAGCCGCCTGCGACTAGATCCTCCTTAGAGAAAGACGTGTCTCCTTTATCAATCTCTCAATCCAAAAACAGGAGCCCGGTACACGAGCCTCTTCTCTCAGACTCTCCAAGTGCAACTAGACGTTCTTTTGGACAAGCTGCTGCACCATTTGATTTCTTTCCGTCACACTCCCGTTTATCTTCAAACTATGCCAGAAATTCCAAGGACAAGTGAGTGATGATAGGCATAGCACACTACTTTATGGGTCACCTATCTTTTTTCTTTGTGGTGAAATTCATTTCATCATCAACATTATAGCATAGGGATAGAGATTTTGAGCCTTTTTTTTGTAAATCAGGAAATGCATCTTTCTATTCACTTGCAGGTTAATCTAAGTATACTTCTCGATTATTTATTGATTATGAAAACTATGAACACATTTGTTTACTCTCAAACTGTCAGACGAGTAAAAAAATCAAATAGATCAATTCCAAATGAGAACACTCCAGATGTAATTAATGCAATAATAATGCCTTAATGGTATACAACTGACTATACTATGAATATAATTTTGTGGTTAGACCAATGATTTTTGGTGAGACTTGATATACGCATTTACGCAAATTAGCAAATCGGTGAGAAGTTTTGCTAAAAGAACAAGACTAACCCGGTGGCCGATTGGGTTGATGTGAAAACGGGCAACCCAGTCCTAAAAGTGGGCTGGTCAATGATAATTTGAAAATGTGAGAAAACTAAAAATCCTGGATTTGTAAAAACACCTGGATGAATAGATGATTTGGTAAAACCAGTTTTTAATGGCTTGTATTGATTTCTTTTTTTTTGTTAAGCATTTTTAATTTAAGATGATCTCAGCTTCATAGAAAATGTGAAATCTACATTTTATTCTAGGAAGAAAACTTTTAAGAGCCTGTTTGGTAACACGAAAATCGGCTGATTTGGCTGATTCTACTTAAATTTATAAAGTTCTGGTTGAAGTGGTTGCATAGTGCATAGGCTGATTCTGCTGATTTAAGAAAAAAATATTTTTAAAATATATTTTATTAATAAAATAAAGAAAAAATTATACTAGTATGTAAAAATAGCTAAAATGGTTATTTATAGTAACTTCAGCCAATACAGCCAGAAAAGTAACTCCAACCTTACTTTTTATGCTTATTACACATTTCAGCGTGCGAAATCAAAAGTTACGTGTTTGGTGAAAAAATTGGCTGATAAGCCTGATAAGTCGAAATACAGTGGTACCAGGAAAATGATGTTTGTACCCACTTTTATACCCACTTTTGTACCCACCCATGTTTGTGAAGTTATTTTTTTGTCTGTGAATTCCTTCACGGACAAAATATGTCTGTGAAGGAATTCAAAGACATATTTTGTCTGTGAACCGGCTTCACAGACAAAAAAACAGCCTTCACAGAGGTGGGTATAAGGTGGGTACAAAGTGGTGGGTACAACAAGCATGATTGGTGTTACCAAATGGACTCTAAAGGTGTGCAAATAAAAGATACAGTGACTCATGAGGATTGACTTCAAAAGGACAAATAGTATTTTGGAATATAGCACGTGTTTTTAATGTTCTCATTATGAAGAATATTTATTTCATTTATAATTATAGGTATATTATTAGGAGTATAATTTATTACTCCCTCCGTCCCGCTATGATTGTCCCATTTTACCATATCGGTCCGTCCTATTAAGATTGTCCCATACCTTATTTGGTAAAGTTTGCGTGGTTCTAAATCATTCCTACTTTATTCTTACTTTATCAATTCAATATCAACCACATAAACCCTCTTTTATTAATAACCGTACTACCTTCTCTTGTCCCAAACTTAGGGGGACGGAGGTAGTATTAATGTTGATTAGGTTGATCCATGATCAATTGGTGGAGTTGGCCCCGCCAGGTCTAGGTTGTTTGTTACTAGTCCTGGACTCGGGCCGGGTGGCCCGACCCGAGACCGGTAGTGTGCTGAACCGGCCCGATGGCCCAGCTAGTGACTGGTCCGGGTAGGCCCGGCCCGGCCGGTTCGGGCCCGGCTCCGGGTTTTTTTTTTCAATTTTTTTTAACTTTTCGGGTTGGGCTGGGTATTTTGGGCCATTTGGGGTGGTTTGGGGGGTTGGGGTGACCGGGGGGGGGGGGGGGGTAATTAGGAAAAGGGAAAAAAATTGACACGAGGCCCGGCCCGGCCCGGCCCGGACCCGGTGGCTACCCGAGCCGGTCCCGGGTCCACCTATTCAAAACCGGCGGCCCGGTCGGGCCTAGGCCCGGCCCGAGTCCACCCCTATTTGTTACCAGGGTTAGTGGTCAACTCTTGAGTTGACCACCTTTTTTCACATCTTTCTACATTGCGAGGTGTTTCTCCACCTCCTCACGCCTAGGCCTCACCTTTTGCCGCCTTTTAGAACACTGCCTGTACATGAGTATATCATACTTATATACTAAATCGATGTTACTTTTTATATGTATTATTGTTGTTGTTATTATTGTTATGATAATTTATGAAGAAAGAGTGAACACTAGCGACTTATTATGATAAAAAATGAGTAAAAATATACTTGGCATGTGAGGACCGGTCTCAGTCCATCTTTGATTCAAAATATGGAATAAGAAAATGTCCCTTTGTTTGGCATTTGAAAAGGTTGTTTAAAGATGAGCTCTAGAAATCTAGCGAGTATATTAAGATGGTAAGAAAATTGTAATACTTTATGTGAACAATCATATCTACAAATTATGAACCCGTTCAGTAACACTAAAATTGGTTGAATTGACTGATTCTGCTAAAATTTATGAAATTATGACTGAAGTGACTGTATTGGCTGATTATGCTGATTCATGAAAAAAAATATTTAAAATATTTGTTATTAATAAATTAAATAAAAGACTATGAAAAAATAGCTAAAATGGTTATCTATAGTAACTTCAACCAATACAGCCAGAAAAACAACTCAAACCTTTTTTTGTTATTACAAAATTCAGCGCGCGAAATCAAATGTTACGTGTTTTTTTTGTGAAAAATCGGGCTAATAAGTCTGGTAAACCGAAAAAACGGGTCACCAAACGGACTATATATGTTGTTAGTATGTGTACATAATAAATCCTACATGACTGATCAATAGAACAACTTCAATGTGGCGTTGTATAACTCCAAACAAATTAAACGTGGCAAGTGACACCATATTATGTACGGAGTACTAGTATTGTTTCACAAATGGAACCCTGTCCATCTTTGAAAGTTATGAAAATCCCGGCCATTAGACACTGCCATCCCAATTCCAGTCCTTCCTCCTCTCCCAACTCCTCTATAGTACAACCTCCATTGCCCAACTTCATCTTCCCCATCCATCTGAACAAGGCATGGTGAACCCACCCCTTCACAGTCCCAACCATCACCCCCTTCACATCGTCTCAACACAGGATTGCACCCAACCACCCTCCTCCACCCCTTCAAACCGTCCGGTGAAATCGCCACCCCGATGCTTCTCCTCCCATCCACACCAACACCTTCATACGCCATAATGTATCTCCCGTCCTTCCTGTTCCTCACCACATTCGGGTTCATCACTCCTAACTCGTCAAACGCCCCCACACCGCCTTCCCCTATCATCCTCCCTTGTTTCACCCATTTTATCCCATCTCTTGACCGTGCCATCCCAATCGCAAAACACCCGTTTTCGGCATCAAACGAATGGTAATACATCCTAAGGTCACCATTCCCATGGTAAACAACATGAGGTGAGGCTATGAATAGAGAATCCCAATCCCCTTCTTGACCTGCATCAAACAGAGCCCCCGAGTGATGCTCCCCTTCTATTCTTGCCCAATGCCTTCCATCTTGGCTAATAGCTAATCCTGGTAATGACTTCATTACTCCTTGTTTGGCTCCACTAGTTAAGGACTTGTTCCCATTTCCTGAAAAATGTTATCTGATTTGAATAAGAACAGGTAAAAATGCTGAGACTAATAACAAAGGAAAGAGAACAGCACCTAAATATGCCCTTTCTGGGTTTTCCAAACAGAAACCCAGGGAATTGCCAGCAGAGAAATCTACTGTCTGGGAACTGAAACCTGTGTAGTAAAGCCAATAAACAGCAGTGTTTGATCGGTTGACTTTGTTGCTGGACATGATGACCACCTCACTGGGCATAAGACTCTCTGTGTCAAAACCCCACCAGTCTTCACTGCAACTCATCACCATTCCAACATCCCCGCTTGATCTCACCTCCCCTTCGCCTCTCTCCCAGTGGGCCCCGTTGCTCGAAACCGCTAACCCGATTGAGTCCGAACCCGGGTTCTTGCCGGACCTGCCGTGGTACCACAGGTACCACCTCTCTTCCTCGTCGCCCAAATACCTCTTCACCACCGGCGACCCGATTTCGACGCCGTCCCAAGAGCTCGCAGATCCCAAATCAAACACCAATCCCCTCGAGATCGAAGGACCTGGAGAAAAACCAATTTGATTCCCTGTAACGGGTTTGGGTTCTCCTTCGGGTCTTGATCTTGAATCGGGCTGTACGGATAGTAAACCCTCGTCCGTCGCGTGTGGCTTTGCGGAGCAGCGCGGGAGAAATGGGAAATTCTGTTTCGATTCTGTGGTTGAAATTGAGAAGTGCCCGACCTTGTTCTTAGCAAAATCAATGGGTTTTTGCTTTTGCAGGAAGGGAGTGTTTGGAATGCTGATGGTGGTGGACAAGGAGGCAAGTGTTGAAACCTTCATGGCTATGGCTGGGGATTGGGGAAACTTCTAGAAAGAATTCAGAGTTCAAAACCAATGAGCTTTAATTTGTGCCACTTGTGAAAGAGAAGTGGTGGCTTGGTGGTGGTTGGGTGGGATTTGGTTCTGCTTCTGATTGGTGAAGGGAAATTTATATTCTGTGGTGTATATAAAGAGGAGGCAAGCTGGAAGTGGCAGAAGGTTGAGAAATGGCTACACTTTGAGAAAGATAAACCAAGTAAATAAAGGGAAAAGCATTGATCTTTGGCATGAAAAGAGAGAGAACCAAATAGGGTTCTGTTTGCCTGAGTTTATTCAATCCCTCAAGCAAGGTAGCACTGGTCAAACTATACTTCTGACTTTACCAAGCAAGGTATCAAAATCTGAAAGAAAACCCCCCTTTTCTCAAGAAATATTTACCAGGTAAAAAACATCTTATGAACAGCATTTTGGAGGTAAAAGAATTCTTAGAGACAGCATAAACTTATGTCAACCACAAGTTCTTCCATGAATGTTGGTTTTCAAAGCATGCCATAACTTCTTTTTTTCAGAATTGTCTGTGCAGCAATTTATGCAATCTGTGAATGGCTAGTCTACTGCATTATGTCATTCAGTCGTGATTCTGTAAGAAGACAATTAGTGAAGGCACCAGCTTTCAGCCTGGAAACGCTGTGGGCTATGGTGGTCATCAGTTTAGTGTGTTTGGGTTCAACTAATTGATGGAGGGAATTTAATGCATGGGGCGGAAGGAGCATTTTTTGAGCTTTTATCCTAACTTTAAAATAAGAACATCTTCAATGTTATAACGTGCACGGTACACATGTGGCATGAGAGATAGTCACATAAATATTAACAAATAAATTGTCTCTCTTCTTATTTGAATGGTTTTATATAATTTGGTAAGTGTTTTTCCACAATGTCAAGAAGACAGTTTGGATGTTGACATTGTGGTTGACATTGTGGAGAGAAATTTACCAAAATTATTCGAAATCGTTCAAATAGGGAGAAAGATAATTTATTTGCTACTTTGTAATATTTATGTGTCTATATCTCATGCTACTTGTGCACCGTGCACATTGTAGCATTGAACATACTCCAATTTGAGTTTCAATTGAAAATATACACAAATATTAAAGTCTTTAACAATTCATAACAATGTAGTCCTCAACGTTATCAGCCAAAACATAAATTAATACTAGTACTCCGTAATTTAAAGCAACATAATATTACGGGAACTCAACTTTTCTCTAATATTATGTCGTCTTTGACATTTAGCGGTTAACGGATGATGAATTATGTTATAATGTTGTTACAGTAGCAAATTACAAAAATATGTTTGATAATTTAAACGTTTGGTCATAACAATTAATAGGAAATGCCCTATTTCAAAAGAAAAGGACCGAACTAAAGGACTAAATTGTAGTTTCTCCGTATTTTAAAATTTCATTTGTTTTTACTTTTTAATGATAGGGCAAATTCTTCTATCACTCATTTCCATACTGTATGGAGTAGCCGTTTTCACTCGCCACTCGATGTTCTATTCTAAAATGACGGTGATTGTAGAACGATAGTAAATGCATTAATGATTGCTTTACTAATGATGAGTTTGTTAAATCATTTTTATCCTCGTGTTTTAAAATTTATATCTAATTAAAATTTGTAAAACTGCCAAATTCTCTTCAAGGTAAGAAGCATTTTTACGACTACCTTCGTCCAGCCCTAAGGTTCTCGTTTCATTCTGAACAATTATTTAGACAATAATAAATACTGTAATTTGAGTATATTTTGATACTAGCAGGTCACGCGCTATGCGCCGAGGCTATATGCCCAATCCCAAAAGAATGATCTTTAAATAGTGATTGAATATTAAAGAATAAAGATAGCATAATTATGAGTGCAAGGAAGAAAATTTTGAATTGATTTTCGAGGAATGACCCTAGAATAGATCCCGAATGAATATAAACCTAGCCCTATGACTTTTGTGTCTCAGATTGTAAAGAAATGACCAAGGCAGCTTCCCCAATATTTTTGCAACATCCAATGAACAGATCATATGAAACAAATTGGAAGTGGCAATGATAATCAACAATATGTATTTTACAAGACAAAAGAGGAGTTTGGATTTTAACAACCATTAGGATATTACATATTACAACAAATTGGACATGAATATGCAGCCATTTGCAGAGGAGCCGGATAGTTAGCACAAAATCACAACTCACATGCAAATAGGTTGGTGCAGCCCAGGAGTATCACAACTCACAAAACAAGCACAAGGAAGATGCAGACCTGAGAAAAAATGGTAATCAAATAAGCTTAGTCCTGGAATAGGGTCACACAATATAAGGTATTATGAACTGTATTTTAAAACTTTATTAATAACAAGCTCTTTTCAAACTGGAATATTTTGACAAACCTTTTTTAACAATAAATAAATTCACAACTCAGCAGGCAGTCTCCTAACACGTTATAACTTCTAAAAGAACTTGAATAACCACTAAGAGAAAATCTGTAATTTTTCAGAACCATGAAAATCCTATAAGAATTTCATACAACCCTCTCAAAATACAGCCAAGTTTATACAATTAGAAGAGACTTTTGAGTTACAAATATACATTTAAGACTAAAAAAACAAGAAATAACAAACCTCTTAAAGAGTCAAAGAACATGCCTTACTCGAGATTAAGGATCATTATTTGAAAAGTATTTTCTTAGTGAGAGTTTACTATGCAAGTTAGAGGTAAGGAATACATTCTTGAGATAATGGAGTTTCTATTGTAGAATACATTTTGAGCACGCAGTCATCTAAGGCAAAATAGAATCTCAAATACATGACTCCTTACCAAAACTGTTGTTACTCATCAATGGCACCCAAAGCTATACCATAGCCATAACATAATTTCTTCAAAAAAGAACCAAAGAAAGCAGCTATATATTTGTTGATGAGAAATCAATTATCTCAGCTATACGATGTACAAATAAAAATAAGTACACTATCAAGCATTTCCAACTAAATACGACATCATTTTCTGGAATACCATCTAACTAAAAATGAGGTTTTAATTTCCATCTACTCTTAAATATATGTATATGAGAGGAACTCTGCTATCCACTTAACTGGATGAAATGTTTAACAATCAATAAATTCACACTGAGTCTCTAATACTTTTCTTTAATCCAGTTGGTTGTTATGGAGTAAAATTAATTCATTTTCTGACAAATGCAAAACAAACTCTCAAATATAGAGCAAAGTGTCATCATAAAACTCTGGGCTATTTTATGGAATTATAAACAAGAATGCACCTATATGCAAATAAAATAGCAGACCACTCCATGGATTGTTTACTTTCATTACACTAAATAGTTCTAACTGTGCATTTTCTTAGGCAAACGTCATAATAGAAGTCATATTTTAACAACACACAACAAGACCATAATCACCATATTATACTTGCTCGCATCTTTTCAATTTTTTTGATCCAGGATCTCATGAGCTAAACAACGAATAAAAGTTTATTTTTGAGCTGCCAACATAACAATCAGGACTATTAAGAAACACAATCAAGGAGAAAATTAAACCATAGACACAAGGGGCCAGGTATTTGTAGGAGAAATAAATAATATTTGGCAAAACAAGTTAAATATATGCACTAGTAACAGCCATCTAGGGATCGTGCGCTTCTGTTAAATACCCAAAGTAGGAAAAAATAGGGTAAATATCAGACAGCAAACAACACACCATATTCCATCCCCAAATGACAGATATCTCCTCCCTGAACCTGAACAACCAAAACTCACAGGCATGGACAAAAAATAATCAAGGAGAAAAGATACAACATCAAAAGGCTATGTCCGAAAAAAATACAACAGCAAGAGCAAATTAAATCAGGGCTATAGACATTAAATCAGAACAAAATTAATGCTACCTACCGAAGACGGAATGACCAAAGGAGAGAAATTGAGTGCGACCTTCAGTATACAATCCTTCCATAAGTAGGGTGAGTGCGCTGATAAACCAGATCAACACGCAAGGGGGCGGGTGGAAGGAGAATCACGAGACAGAAAAACTCCAACATTGCGGCTGACAAAGAGAACAGTAAGTTGGGGATGGGGTTGCAATGGAACGATTTGTGATGGAAGATGCGTAGTACGTAGTATTTAATTGCAAAACAGGGAAACGAAATACCTGACGGCCGTGAAGAACAGAGGAGACGGAAAGCTGTTTAACGGAAAATAGGCAGAAAATTTGGGACGGCGTTCAAGTGCCCTTTATATAAGTAGGAGAAATACTTCTGATGAATATATAATATAATGAAGTCATTGATGATAATCGTGATGTTATAAATTTATTATTTTTAATCAAATTAAATTATCATTTAAGAGTGATAATTATTTCCTCAAAAACAAAACATGAACCTTTGGTTGAGACATCTAAAAATGAAAGCGATTATAGAAGTAATTGCTATAATAGACTTCCCTTGTACTTGTTCTAATTGAGAGGTGTATAGAGCTTTGTTGAATTGGATGTTTTAATCCGATTGTAATTTTTTTCTCTGGCCTGATCTATTTAAATTTAATTTGGTTTGAACTGGTCAGGTCTAATAGATATCTAATCAATGGACATTGAGAAAATTTTACATAAATAATGTAGAAAACTTTTTTGAATTCTAATCGAACACAACAAAACCTTCCATAATTCATAATTCATAATTTTCTGATATGATTTGGCATGATTTGTTTATGTATGATTTGGTCTGAACTTGTCTAGTAGATATTTAAAGTATGGACATCAAGAAAATTTTATATAAATAATGTATAGAACTTTTTTGAATTTTAATTGAATACAACACCACTTTTCATAATTTATAATTGTATATTTGAAATTTTAAATTTAATATAAAGTAATGTAAATGTATAGAATGTGTCATGATTTTTTTTTAATTACACGAGTTGTACTTTTAAATTAGTGTAACATAAATGCAAAGTAGAGTTCTAATCTAACTTAATGTATATGATGATACGAATTTGAAAAAGGAATCTAAAATATTATAATGAATGTTTGCTTAGTAGATAACACATGACAAAATTTTCAATAATTCTATCTTTTAAATGTATTATCTATAGATAGATTCATCCCGAATTAGATTACAAATTGCAGCCATAAAGGGTGATTAAAGACTATGTTAAACAAAAAATGGCCACTATAGTCTTATTAATGATGGATAGGTTTCTATTGATCAAAATTATCGAGTTTTTAGAAAAGTGTCACATCACCCTTCACTCACTCGAAAAATTATATGGTACAGTCGATTGTATCAAGGGTATTGTACAACCGGCATTTTTGTAATTAGTTTCTGTTAGAAAAACGGTTTATAAATTTATATTGTGGTCACTTTGGAGCTAAAATATGTAAAAACCTACTTCCCATAATTAAAGGGACTAAGTTCTAACATATTGTACTCCGTGAGATGAACGTTTTGATATATTATTTGTAGCAAACCATTTTGAAACGAATAACAAATTGTTCCCCGAAGTTCTTTTCGAAACAAAGTGTGTATATGACTTATCCCACACCGGAAATCCTAAGCATTATTGAAGGCTTTTTATAAGACAAATATGATACGGAGTATTGGGTTGGGCTCCAAGGGGCACTGAAGTTTTGTGAGGAAAGACCCGCACACAAGTGAAATAACACTTCACGTCGCTGCCGCCCCATCCGACCGTGTCGGGTCTGGTTTCAGATACGGGTGGGTACCCATGTGGCTTTAAGATATAAACATTATTTTGGTATAAATTATTTTAAGATAATAACAATTTTAAGAGAAGGATCGCCACCGTTTCTTAGCAGACACCTTGGGATTGTGTCTCCTAACTGGAGTACTATAAATCACATTAGGAAGCCTGCGTTTTTACACTTAACTTGAAATCCAAAATACACAATTCATTTAATTCGCTGGAGTCATTCGGAAACGAAAAATCGCTCTATTCTAAGAGACAATTGCTAGCAGTCAAATTTATCTCAAGGAGACAACAAGCATTTGTTAGGCTCGGTTCAACCGCTTCAATAATTATTTATTTAATCATATTTTGTAGATTTTTGAGATATGAAAATAACAGTTTCAATTTATGACGTAAAAGTTAGATGGCTTCTTTTTGTTATTCTTTCTTTTCGTAGGCATGCCTCTTTGGCTCTTTGCCGGTCATTCCTTTAACTTGCTTTCCTCCTTTTTCTTTTTATTTTCTTTTTTGTTCTTTGAGATATATACCACTCAACAAATTCAAGAAATAAAATACAGCCAATAAGAAATGTTAGGTAATTTCCCCTCTTCGTGGATGTCCTTAGCGTTGAGAAGCAGGCATTAGGGCATATGTGCTACTCGTTTGTATTATAAGCTGATACCCCAAAGGCCCATAAATAAGGAATATTTGGGTATATATACAACTTTAATTAAGTACAATTAAATTTATGTTATATATTTGTATAAATAAAATAAATAGCCTAACTAACTAATTTACAAGGATAAAAACTAACGGTTAGATATAGTAACTATAATAATGAGGCCTCATAAGAAGTACTAGGCACGAATTTTACACCCACAAGTGCTATTTACTTAAAAAAGCGTGTTATTGACTTGTCTTCTCATATTTATTTAAGCTACATACCCATTTAAGATTTGCATTGGTGCAAATTCAATTACTTGAGCTTCAGTCGATAAACAATGATAGCAAAAATTTATCTATTAAGCGGAGAAAATCCTAAAAAGAAAAGGATTAATGAGAAAATATTGCTACCACGTTTTGAATAGACAAAATTAAGACTAACTTTTATTTTGAACAAAAAAGAGACTAATTATATATGAATGTGAATGAATACCTTTTATATAAATATCATAGAAAATCATTAATCTCCACAAATTTCGCAGATCTTCTTAGTCGGCCGCCTCTACTTCGCCTTAGATCTATTGCCTTCGCACTGCCGTGCCGCCGCCGCCGCCTTCTCCTCTGCTCCTATTAGTCACTTTTTGTTGGAAATTTTGGATATAATCCTATTTTTTGTCCCTGAATTTTCTTTTAGTATTATATTTACAAAATCCCAAAAGAAAAATTAGCACCCCACTCCTGCAAGAATGGACTAAAAGGGCAAGCTACCTTAGCTAGCTTTCATAATTAGGTATACTTATTTTATAAGTAATAATGTACAGTATTTATTTATATTAATTAGGTTGTCTAATAATATTAGGAAATCTTTTGTATCTTGGACTCTTTTATTATAAATAATACCTTTGGGGCTACCATTGAGGTAGGCTTCCATATTATTTTCACATGGTACCAAGAGTCCTAGGGCATTAATTTTTTTTTACGATCATGTCTTCGTCGTCCTCTGCGAGTGACTCTACGGCCGCACCTTCAACCACGGCAGCGCCGATTTCTTCGTCTCTTACCATGGATAACATCCCGTTGCAGAGCCAAGCCGGCACCGCTTCCATCGTGTCGCAGCCGTTTCCAAGCTCGCCGGGTGCGTCATTAATTCCGCCGCTGACATTCGGCAGTTGGGTGCCACCGATTTTCACATGGTCACCAACCAGTCCGGTGGTTTCCTCCACCTCTAGTGCATCCACGGCGTCCTCGTCTGATGCGGTTTCAACCTCTCAGCTAGCTGCAACTAATGATGGTCTGTTCACCGGTTCAACCTTGATCGGTTCTCCTGGAGTGTCTCTAATTCCGAATGTCACCAACTGTGCACTTCGACCGCAGGTAACAAATTCTACTTCTTCCGTGGCAGTTCTTGCTCAGTCCTTGGGTGTTTCCGCTATGAACATTACCAATATTGTTACTACAAAATTGAATGCTGTGGAAGATTATTTACCCTGGCGAACGCAGTTTGAATCCTTTTTAGTTTCTCATAGTATGCTTGGAATTTTGGATGGTTCAATTTCTGTCCCTGATATGTATGTTATCAATCCTCCAAATTCCCAAGTTTTGAATTCTGATTATTGACACTTGCTAAAATTGGATCAAACTGTGGGTTCATGGTTATTTGATACCCTATCGCGTGATGTTCTGCTTGAGGTGCATACTCTGAAACATTCTAAATTAATATGGGACTGCCTTGAATCTCGATTTCTAGCTGCAAGTTTGCCTCGCTCTATGGAACTAAAATCCATGCTGAGTAGACTTCGTAAGAAGGAATCTCAATCCATGGAGCACTACCTACGTGAAATCCGAACTATTGTTGAAGCATTGGCGGCTATCAATGATCCTGTTTCTATGAAGGATCTCCTTGAACGCACGCTCATTGGTTTGGGGTCTGATTATCGTTCCGTGGTCACTCCTCTCATGTTGTTTCCCGAAGGCCTCACTTTTGACAATTTATGTACTAAGCTGGTATAACAAGAGCAATGGCTTCTTTTTCAACAACGACAAGAACAGATGTTTGGCACATCAGCCTTTGCTGCCCCATAGCCCGTTCACCAGCAGGCAGCGGTAGTTCCAAGGGGTCCTCCACCCCAGCAGCAGCAGCAACACGCTCTACGAGGCAGAGGTGGCAGAGACATGGACAGCGAGGCAGAGGGGGTCGCGGTCATGGCGGCCGAGCTTACGGCCAGCAACCTCCCTACGGCGGTGGACAGTATGGCGCTCCTCCGAGTTATGGAGGCCATCCGCCAGCAACATATGGATATCATGGTGGCCCGCTTCCTCAAGAATTTGGGACCATCAGGTCCAGTTGTAGGTAATTCAGTTGCGTCATGGTATAATACTAGTTATGCTTTATCTACTTCTGTTACTAACTGTGTGACTACAGGTTCACCATCTTTTGACCATGGTTTTGGTAGTGTTCCTCCTCCGGTTGTTTGTCAAATATGTCATTCTCCAGGTCACTCTGTCGTTACTTGTTCGTCCCGATTTGTTTAATCTTCAAATTCTGCTTTGGCCGTCTCCACTGGTGAATCTGCATCTGCTATCTGGTATCCTGACTCCGGCGCATCTGCTCACATGACCCCTCATGAAGGTAATTTAACACATAAATCCCCTTCTTCTGGATCACTATCTGTTACGGTTGCAAATGGATCTACTTTACCGGTTGCTACTGTTGGTAATGTGTTATTATCTACACTCGCTAAGCCTCTCCATTTAAAATCGGTTTATCATGTTCCTCAAATTAAACATAATTTATTATCCATTCAAAAGTATGTGCCGACAATAACTGTTTAGTAATTTTTGATAAAAGTTCCGTTTTTGTAAAGGACATAACCACGGGGAAGATTCTTCTTCGGGCATCCAGTGATGGTGGAGTCTACCCTATTATCCTATGCACGCCTTTAGCTCTTAGCATGCATGTTGCACCTAGTCCGGTCTGGCATCGATGTTTGGGACACTGTGGAAGTCGTATTTTGGATATGCTTAAGAAATCAGGCTCAATTTTAAGTACTTCTAATTTTTCTCATGACTATACTTCTTGTCGTTTAGGCAAATCTCAATGATTACCTTTTCAGGAAGTTTTTCATAAATCTACAGTACCGTTATTTTTAGTTCATTCAGATGTATGACAATCTCCTACTTTGTTTGATTCAGGTTTCAAGTATTATGTTATTTTTATAGATGACTACTCTCGTTTTACTTGGTTATATCCGATGCGCCGCAAGGATGAAATTATTCATCATTTTAAAAAATTTAAAATAATGGTGGAAAATTTATTGGATCATAAAATTAAAATTTTTCAAAGTGATGGGGGGGGGGTGAGTTTGATAATATAGGTATGCGTACTATTTTTCTCCAAAATGGAATTTTATTTCGCAAATCCTGTCCTGACACTCCCTAACAAAATGGGGTGTCTGAACATAAACATCGTCATCTGTTAGAATTAGTGCGTACTATGCTTTTTGAAGCTAGTTTACTGGCTAAATTCTGGGTTGATGTTGTCTATAATGCTACCTATATTATCAATCGACTACCTACTCCTACCTTAAATGATTTATCTCCTTTTGAAAAATTATTTAAACATCCACCAGATTTTTCCTTTCTGCGCGTATTTGGATGTGCCTGTTTTCCGAACTTTAATGCCTCATCTGCGAACAAATTATCTCCTAGATCGGTACTGTGTGTATTTTTGGGCTATGCTCCTGAATATAAAGGATATCGTTGTTTGGATCCTAAAACTGTCAGAATTTGTATTAATCGGAATGTGTGGTTTCAGGGCTATGCTCCTGAGCCAGTTTTGTCTTCCACCGGTCCGCCTGCATGTTCTCTACAGTATCCTCTGACGACGATGTCTACACCCACCAGTCCACCCGCAGCTGCTGTAACCCCTCTTCCCACCACCATTTTGCCCGACCTGCATCAGCCATCATTAACTCCACCCGCACCAGCTTCTAGTCCACAAAGCAGCACATCCAGCTTACCACCAAGTCCTACTCTCTCTGCCCCCCCCCCCCCCCCCCTCCTCCATCACACTTCTTAACTGACCAGTCCAACGACAATCCTCCATCTCCAGTTAGCGTTACAGCTTCGGCTGAACAACATTCTTCACCCAGCAGTCCTCCCCATTTAAGCCTAAACATATTTTTAATTTAAAAACAGATATTGCGGCATGTGATCTTTCTTGTTTTTCTCAAGCTAATAAAGATTTTAAATGGAGAGCTGCCATGGGCTGAGGAATTTAATGCACTTATTCATAATAACACTTGGGAATTAGTTCCTCCTCATAATCGTCAGAATGTGGTTGGGTCGAAGTGGATTTACAAAACCAAATTTAATTCAGATGGATCTATTGAGCGGTTTAAGGCGCGTCTGGTTGGTCAAGGTTTTAATCAGCAAGCAGGTGTAGATTTTTCAGAAACTTTTAGTCCGGTGGTAAAACCCACCACAGTTCGTCTTGTTCTTACCCTTGCTGTTTCCTTTGGCTGGTCTATACGCCAATTAGATGTTAAAAATGCGTTTCTTCATGGTCATCTTACGGAGGAGGTCTACATGCGTCAACCACCGGGTTTTGTTCACCCCCAATTTTCTCATTATGTCTGTCGTCTGCGGAAAGCCATCTATGGCCTTAAACAGGCACCACGTGCTTGGTTTTATCGTTTTAGTAGCTTCCTACTGATGCATGGTTTTATTTGTAGTCGCTGAGATAACTCCTTATTTATTTATCGACATGGCACACATATCATGTATCTTCTTCTCTATGTTGATGACATTATTATCACGGGTAATTCCCAATCTTTCATTAATTCCTTTATCTCACGGCTTGATAAGACTTTTGCTATGAAAGATTTGGGTGACTTACATTTTTTCTAGGTGTACAAGCTCTCCATACACCTAGAGGGTTGTTTCTCTCTCAACAAAAATATGTGTCTGACCTCTTACTTCGTTTTCATCTACACACTCTTAAACCAGTCTGTACTCCTCTACCCACTCGTACCAAACTGTCGTTAACTGATGGTGAATTATTAGCTGATCCCCCTGAGTATAGGAGTATGGTAGGCGCGTTGCAGTATTTAACTATGACTCGACCTGATATTACTTATGTTGTTCACCTGGTCTCCCAATTTATGCATGCTCCTCGTACTACACATTTTTTTACTGTCAAGCGTACTTTCAGGTATTTACAGGGTTCTTTGGATTTCGGTTTATTACTTCAGCCCAGTTCGGCCACGCCTAGCATTTTAGCTTACTCAGATGCTGATTGGGGAGGATGTCCGGATAGCAGCAGATCTACATCTGGTTTTGCAATATTTTTTGGGCTGAATTTAGTCTCCTAGAAATCCAAGAAGCAACTCACAGTTTCCAGATCTTCTACAGAGGCAGAATATCGGGCTATTGCTTATGCAGTTCAAGATACTCTCCACACCCGTTCCATTCTTTTTGAGTTGGGTATCTCGCTACATACACATGTACAACTACTCTGTGATAATGTGTCTGCTTCCTATCTATCTGCTAATCCTATTCAGCATGCGCGCAACAAACACATTAATATTGGTTATCATTTTGTTCGCGAAAGAGTAGCTCATGGTGATTTACAGGTTAAGTTTGTTCCTACTCAACTTCAGTTGGCAGATATCTTCACGAAGAGTTTATCTCCACAACGTTTCATTTTTCTTCAAGACAACCTGCGCATTGTTTACCCTGCACAGCTTGAGAGGGTGTAATAATGTATTTATTTATATTTATTTATATTAATTAGGCTGTCTAATAATATTAGGAAATCTTATGTATCTTGGACTCTTTTATTATAAATAATACCTCTGGGGCTACCATTGAGGTAGGCTTCCATATTATTTTCACAATAAGTAGATCTGTCGGTGTATTGGATGGTTAATGAGTGGAGCTTCAATATTGTAAACTACTCCGTATATTATAAGTTCACAATGTTTAAGCAGGAACTGTAGAAACGAGTAAATCTCACTGGGTTTTTTTAATAAGTAAATCTCACTGGTTATTCATCAAGTTGTATCGATAAAAAAGTTAGGAAAATGCTAGGGGTACACAAGCTGTACACAACTTGTACACACAATGTCAGCCACAGACAATTGGTACGGAGTTGTCTGTGACCACAGACAAGAGTTGTCTGTGTACACAGACAAATTTTGTTTGTTTCCACAGACATTTACTTTTTGTAAAAAGTACTCCCTCCGTCCCTAAATAAACTTCCAACTTTTTTTTCGTACGTCCCAATTAAAACTTCCACTTACCCTTTTTGGCCAGAATTTGTGGTTCACATCAATTCTTACACATTTCTCTCTCCTCTGCACAACTCTCCACCACACAATACACACTATATTAAACTGTGTGCCAAACCTATTTGGAAGATATAATAGGGACGGAGGGAGTACTTGTCAGTGTCAGGCGGCTCTCAGTGTACTTTTTACAAAAAAAGTAAATGTTAGTGGAAACAAACAAAATTTGTCTGTGTACACAGACAACTCTTGTCTGTGATCACAGGCAACTCCGTACCAATTGTCTGTGACCGACATTGTGTGTACAAGTTGTGTACCCCTAACATTTTCCTTTCTTTATTAACTTTTTATTGATACATGGGGAATTGAGACTATCGTAGGATATTCTTATTTTTGTTTGGTGGTCAGATTCTGACTAATATAAAAAAATGAAAAAGTTGCGGTTGGGAAGATTGTAATCGCAAAAGAAATCTTTATTTTATTTATTTGAGAAATCGGGTTCCATATTACGGAGTATTTTGATAAATAATTGAGAACATATTATCTATATATACTCTAGATATAAGCTTTACAACATACTTAAATGATGATGAATAATGATAGTGTTGAAATATAAACTACAAAATATAATATTGAAGAGAGGAGGAAAGATTTTCTGTGTATTTCATTGGAGGGTTAAGTCCCTATAAATATACATTACAAAGATAGAATATTCCTATAAGATTCTGTTGAGGTTTATTCCTTCAACCCGTAGACCCAACACGTAAGCCCAAAGGTTTCGAATGGAGTGAGTGTATGGTTATCTAGCCCAACAACTATTAGATGAATCAGGAAACAAGAGTAATAGCAGGCAATGTAAATAGGTATTATTAACTTCGTAATAACTCCCCTAAGTACAATCTACTTGCTAACAAAGGCACGTCGGCCGTTCGTCTTACAAGGCAGTTAGAAATGCTGCGAGTAAGAATGCTGAAGCTAGTATGCTAAGAATAGAAAGTTGCCAACCCTTTACAATGGAATAAATGCTTCTATTTATACCCGCCAATGGGCAGGTGGCTGTAGTGACGTGGCAGCCTGTGGACCGCTGGTGTCCCAACTACCAAATCTTTAGCATTAAATGCACTTCCCGCCAGAATCTAGGTTTCCCGCCGGATTAGTGGGGACGTTCGTCCACCGGGAAGTGAGTCGGATTGCTCCAAGGGACCCTTGGGAGATATCGGCTGTTCGTCTCCTGGCCTTGATGGATACTCACCATGTGGACTGGGTTTCCCCCGATGACCGCAGGCTTGCTCTGTGGACGTTCGTCGCCATCCCTGGTGGCCCGTGGTTCTGCTCCTTGTCCCTGCATAGACGTTCGTCGGGATGAGCTGCTGGGCCTGAGTCCTCCAACACCAGACGTTCGTCCATCCTCAGGGAACATGGGCCTGTGGGCTGGCCTAGTGTCCTAACTGGACGTTCGTCTGGCAAGATGGGTTAGTGGGCCGGACCTCGGCTTGGGCCCTTAACCCAACACAAGTCCCCCACTTCTGATGTTCTGAGCATGCGCAGGACATAAGGAAGTATGAACCTCCCCGGAGTAGACGTCCGTATCTTGGTACTTGTGTTTCTTGCACCTGGTGGAAGCGTACGTTCGTGGTCATGGTGCTTGACAGCTGTTGGCGGTTCAGGAAACGAGGTGACGGCTGATGTTGCGGCGGCGCATTTTCCCGAGGAAGTGTCATCATTACGTTCCCATCCCACGCACAGCGCGTGGGCCGGAATACGCTCCTTGCCACGTGTCAGCCCCTCATTGGTTTCTTCATCGGTGCTTCTCCTATAAATGTTGGGTTTTCCCTCTGAATTAGGGTTCCCAATTTCTGCTCTCTTGCTCTCGACTTCCCGCAGCTCTTCAAGTTTTCTGAATTCGGCTAACCCTTTCGTGAGGTAATTCCCCCCCTCTGCTTCTTTTCCTTACTCTGATTTCTAGTTGGGATGACTTCGATGGAGATTTCCTCAAGTTCCGGTTCCAGTTCGACGGGTTCCTCCTCGGACTCCTCTTCTGAAAATGTGAATGCACGCTCCCTGGGAAAAACTAGTGTTTCCGGAACCTCGGGTTCGGCCACGACGGTGGGGACCATCCGGGCTGATGGTGAGCCGGGTGGTGCTTCCCAAGGTAGTGGGAGCAGCGCCAGGGATGGGGATGCCGATGAGGCAGTGGACGTTATTGACGCGGTCCCCCTGAATGAGCGCCCCGCCGATTATGACTCCGGGGAAGAGGCCGAATCAGGTTCTGATATGGAGGTACATGACCTTGGCATTCCTACGGACATGGAGCGCCACATCTGTCCGATCAGAAGCGCCCTTGATCATGATCAGGTCCTCTCCCGCGTTGCTCTAAACAAAATCCGCACTTTCTTCCCCCCGCCGTTCGTCTGGAGCGTGAGAGGCGCCGAACACGTGATGAGGCGACGCCCGGGGATGATCATGCTTCACCTGGATTCCGTTGAAGCTGGGCTGCGGTTTCCACTTCATGCGTTCTATGTGGAGTTCTTCCACTGCTTCCAGGTGGCCCCGGCGCAATTCATGCCAAACTCTTATAGGTTTATATCAGCCTTCCTGGTGCGCTGCAAACTTGTGGGAGTCACTGCTACTTTGGACCTGTTTCACTATTTCTACCGCGTTACTCCCCAGAACGCCGACGGGTATCTGAGCGTGGCCGCCCGTCCTGGGAGACGGTTGTTCAAGAGCTACCCTTCGTCCATCCATGATTGGAAGAACCGCTTCTTCTTCCTTCGATACGACGGGCCTCCTCTCCCCCTTCGGTGGAATGGCTACCCCCCAAAGATTGAGTCACCGGAGCCGACCGACGATCTGCTTTGGGATGTGGAGAAGGTGTTGGAGGGCGGCGTCCATCCCATAGCCGGATATCTGACCTTCGAGGCACTCTCCGGGGCAGGCATAGGTACCGCCCGTGTCCTTGGACTCTTTCCACCCTTCGACGCTCGTCTCGGGGCACCGGGCGGTCCTGTCCTTCGAGGTGAGTGTCTTATTGTATTCCCCGCTCATCTTCTAATCTTCGTTGTTTCTTGCAGGTTCTCCGCCAGACAGAGATCAAATGAACCACGCCGAGTGCCTGAAGACAAGGAAGGCCAAGGCGGCCGCTGCTAAAGCCGCACTGGCGAAAGCCAAGAGTGCCCCCGCCTCGGAGTCCAACTCCTCGGCTTCTGACGCTGCCCGGCGAACTGCCGAGGGTGAGCAGCACCTGATCGCCACTATGCTGGCTCAGGGTTCTGGGGCCCCCGCCCTTGAAGCTGCACTTCCACCGCCGGTCGTCCCGTCGAAGGCGGCTCCTCAAAAGGGGACGGAGAAGGTCCCCGAAAAGAAACAAAAGAGGGGCCGCGAGGCAGGCTCCACCGGGCCCCTGCTTGAAGATGCCGGCTCCTTGCCATTGAGCCGCCCGGCGGAAGAGCTTTGGAGGGAGATGGCCCTCAAGGCTGGCCTAGAGCTGCCCAGCCGTTCGTCCTCCGAGGCGACAAGCGCTGCCCTGGCAGCCGCTCTTCAGGTAATTCCTCCTTGCTAGATCTGAGTATATATATTTTTTCCTTGACGTTCATCCCCTGATCCTTATTTTTTCTTCTGTCATCCAGTCTGGGCTTCTAGTCCTTCAGGCTGAAGCTGCCAGGGAGGCCGATCTGAAGGAGGCCAAAGCTAAAGCTGATGCGGCCATCGCTGCGGCTCGAGAGGCCGCTCGCCGAGCTGAGGCAGAGGCTACGGCCAAGGGGAAGGAGATCGCCGCCCTGCGGGCAGAATCCCGCCAGCAGCTAGTCAGCCTTGAGAAAGCTGGCTTCAAGCTTGTCCCGGTGCACCCTGTCGCGAAGGATGCGAGTCCGGAGTGGCTGGTTGATACCTCCGGCTACCGGAACACTGGGGAGTTCATGGACTCTGCCAAAGATTATTGTGCCGGAGTCTTCGCCGACTTGTTTGCCGCGGCTCTGGAGAAGATACCGCCCCGCCAGCGTCTGGCCCGCGGCGTCCGGCTGCTTGAGGGTTCTCCTCTGTCCCGCAAGTTCCTGTACGAGGTCGGTGACAGCACCTTCTCAGCCGGGTATAACGAAGGGGTTAAGGCCACCCTCCCCATCTTTTCGAGGCTGCAAGGGGCCGACTTCGAGCTGGCAGCGCATACAGACGACGATCTGCTGCTCCAGGCTCTAGGGAAACTGGCGAGGGACCAGCGGCGGGAGGAAGCCAAGGCTAGAGGGGAAATTCCGGAACCCCCGTCCCCCGAGCCCGAGGAAGAGGAGGAGGAGCTGAACCAGGGTGGCAGCCGACCGGAATCACCTTTCTTTGTATAATGTAATTTGTACTTTTCCATTCTAACTTTTGTAATGTCCGGCCGTCAGAGCCGAAGAATACAGACGCCCTTTTGCCCATAGTTGTTCCATGTTCATGATTTCTACTTGTTATTTTCCTTCCCTTTGTCCTTTGTTGTATGGAAACTTCTTCGGCGGCCCGACACGCCTTGTAGCAAGGTCAGAGTCCGAGAGGACGTTCGTGTCTGTCCCCTACTTGCTTCCAGGCAAAAGCGTCCTGAAGTCAAACCTCCGTACGTACTCAAAGTGTTCTGATAATGGAGCGACGCTCGTCGGCGGTTTATGGTGCATGCTCGAAGTGTAGACATAGGAACGTATTTCTCAGCACCAGCACCTGATAACGACGTCCGTCCGTCGTCGCGTGGTATGAACATTCAACCCATGCGCGGGGCGTTCGTCTGTTCTGCGTGTTCATCTGGTATGAAGTGTGGAAAGGCGACGTTCATCCTCCGTGCACCGCTAATGGACGTGATTTTTCCTTCATCCTTTTTGTGTCCATTGTTTGTAGTATAAGGAATCCTTCCGGCGCCTCGACACATCTTTACCGCCCACGCGGTATCCTGACAATGGGAAGACGTGCGTCGGTAGCTGTCTTGTCAGTATGCGTCTTGAGTATGGACATATGGGCGTATTTCACTGAAACAGCACTTGGTGACGACGTTCGTCTACAGTCGCGTGTCGTGAAAACTGGAGTACCGCAAGACGGACGCGGCCGGTCGATGCGTGTGCCCTCATCAGCCGCCGACGCTAAGGTCAGCCGGGGAGTTAAGGAAGCAAGGGAAAGGCGAATGTCTTCAAATTCCTCCGAGCCGGTGACCCCTCCTCAAGGGACGTTCGTGGCACGGACCCGGATGTCTTGTGTTGGTTATGCGGCGACAAAATCGAGACGCCTTAAATATTGTGGTAGGTACCGGTACCCAGGCGCCACGTGTCCTGTTTCGGTTGGGGCAATTCCGCGGTGTTGCCTATAAATACTCAGTACCCAAGCGATCCACTCACACTTCTCCTTACGCTGCACAATTGCCTTCTCTCTCTAGACTTCTCTTTTGATCGTATCGGAAATCTCGAACCCCAAGGTACCGTTCGTTGTCATGTCTTCCGAAAGTCGCTTTGATGACGGGTGTTCTTCCGGTGACGACCTGGAGTATTATGAGCGGGGAATGCCACCCCGGCCTCCCCGTTATAGTCTCAACTTCTCGTGCGTCCGGCGTCAAGTTCAACGCCTGACGAACGCCGACAAGCGACTGATCAGTCAATGGTTTTATCCCCCAAGGACCTACGACGATCGGCGTCTACGAAATCCCATGCGTCATCTGCCCGGCTATGTGGTGGTCCACCTAGATTCGGTGATAGCCGGGCTGAATTTCCCTTTGCACAGCTTCCACTTGGAACTCTTCAGGGCCCTCGAGATTGTGCCCGCGCAGCTCGTCCCTGCCGCTTATAGGATAATCGCTGGCTTCATCATTAGATGCCACAGCGTCGGTGTGACCCCCACCGTGGACCTGCTGCACCACTTCTTCCGTCTGTCCACCTTCGGACGTACGGGGTATTTGACCCTGGTCGCCCGTCCGTCCATGGTTCTCTTCTCGAACAACGCTGGGAACCCAGACGGTTGGGAAGAGCGCTTCTTCCTGGCCGGAGTAGGCTCACCGATGCCATTTTCTGATCGGTGGAATGCCTACCCCGTGAAGACGATTCCGCCGCCCATGACGGACGAGGAGCTTGGGTATGCCAAACGCATAGCCGGACTTGGCATCCAGAACCTCCGGTTGCTGGTGGCCGAGCCCTTTAAAGCTCAGGCTGGATTAGGTGCGTCCGTTTGTACTTGCATTGTTTTAACCTCTCTTTGCTGTTATGGTTCTGAACATCTTGATTCCCTTCATGCAGGAGTTTTTCCACCCACGTCCACCATGCGCCGAGATAATACCGCCTCGTCTGTCGCCGGTCGTGGACATAAGGGGCATGACAAGCCCGGGAAGCCGCTCGTCCCCAAGGTCGAAACTCGGGTGACCAGGGCCCGGACTGAGGATGATTTGGGAGCCGGCGCCTCCAAGAAACCGCGCGTCGAGGGCACTGCCTCCAAGGCTATCATAGTGGCCGATGACTCTGATGGGGAACCCGGGAGTCCCCTCAAGCGGAAACCTGTTCCTCGGATCAAGTCCCGTCCTTCTCCCCCACGAACTTCTGATGTCCGTCGTCTCCGGGATGATGATGCCCAGACGGCCAAGGATTCTGATGATGCTCGTCCCCCTTCGCCCCCGGAAGCCAATGGGTCCTCCCTTGGTTTGATTGAATTTTCCGGGGTTGGCCCGCGCAAGGAGTCAATGATGCTCTTTGGTCAAACAGCATCCTCTATATGGTGCGGCCTGAATCTCAAGGTCCCCCAGGATTTTGCCGCTCAGGAGGCACCCGAAGACCTTCTGGAGTGTGGCCAGAGCACTTTGGACAAGGCCGGGCTCTACTTCCACAGGGCCCGGATGGCCTTCGAGCACCAAGGCAGGGAAATGGCCAGGGTGCGGGCCGAAAGCGACGCCCTTCTGAGGAGTGCAAAAGGCAGGGCTGGCACTCTTCAAGGGAAAGCCGATGCCTACGATAAGCTCGTCTTGGAGAATGCCTCTCAGAAGGAGCTCCTCAAGAAGCAGGAGGCCGAGCTCGTGGATCTTCGCAGCCGGATGTGGGCCGTAGAGCAGGCCAAGGTGGAACTCCGCCAGACGGGCGTGGACAATCACGTCCCTATTTATGAGGCCGATGTTGCCAAAATCAAGGAGTCTGGTTCCATTGCCTTTCAGAAATCCAAGGCTTATACTGGCGCCATCCACACCATGGCTATGAAGTTCCTCCCGCGGCTCGTTGGCGAGTTCCTGGCCACCTGCCCGGATGCCTATCAGGATGGGGTAAAATTGCTCCAGGCCACCCCCACCGGACGTCGTTTCCTTGACGATCTCGCCGATGACACCTACCGCAAAGGTATGGTTGGGCTAGTGGCGGAGAATCTCCCGACGTTTGAGCGTCACTTTGGGGCTCCCTTTGATCCGGAGGCGGCTGGTTTCGACGTCTTGATGGCAGACGCTCATGCAGGGGCCCTTGAGCTGCTGAAGGAGCAGGAGGAAGCCGCAGCTAGTGACAAATCCAAGCAGGCCCCTTCCCAAGCTCCAGCTCCGGACGCCGATCTGCCGTGATTCTCTGCTCATCATCTTGTACTTGTATAATTTTTCATTTTTGTATTGTACTCTCATACATTGTAATTTTCCGGCCAATAGTGCCGAGGAATAAAAATCATTCTTTGCTCCATGCTCGTCTGGCATTTTTTTTTTTTTTTTTTTTTTTTGGAGTCTTTTGGTCTTCGTTCGTCCTTGGTCCTTGGTCCTACCGGCGTCCCTACATCGAGGAGACGTTCGGTATCCGCAGACGTCGCAAGGAAGAACAGGTTTATCTACATCGAGATTCCCCCCTTCTTCGTTCGTCCGTGGCCCTTTTAGTCTTACCGGCGTCTCTTGCTTCGAAGAAGACGTTCGGTACCCAAGGGACTCGCAGGGACGAACAGGTTTACCCTCACGGGTTCCCGTCTTCGTTATCCCACGTCCATCGATCCATGGTCATTTGTGGGATAAACAGGTTTATCTTGGCAGGCTCCCTTGGTTCGTCTAGCCCCCTCCACGTCTCTACTAACCTCTTCATCGAGAGGCGTTCGCCTTCGGCGGTGGGGGAAGATCTGGCACACCCGGGCAAGATTCCCTTCCGTGTAGGAGCTTCTCTCCTCTTCTCCCCATTTTTTTTTTTTTTTTTTTTTTTTTTTAAGGAGGTGATCTTCGTTCGTCCTTGGTCCTTGGTCCTACCGGCGTCCCTACTTCGAGGAGACGTTCGGTATCCGCAGACATCACAAGGAGGAACAGGTGTATCTGCATCGAGATTCCCTAGTGCTTCGTTCGTCCTTGGTCCTTGGTCCTACCGGCGTCCCTACTTCGAGGAGACGTTCGGTATCCGCAGACATCACAAGGAGGAACAGGTGCATCTGCATCGAGATTCCCTAGTGCTTCGTTCGTCCTTGGTCCTTGGTCCTACCGGCGTCCCTACTTCGAGGAGACGTTCGGTATCCGCAGACATCACAAGGAGGAACAGGTGTATCTGCATCGAGATTCCCTAGTGCTTCGTTCGTCCTTGGTCCTTGGTCCTACCGGCGTCCCTACTTCGAGGAGACGTTCGGTATCCGCAGACATCACAAGGAGGAACAGGTGTATCTGCATCGAGATTCCCTTCTTTAGCGGTCGTTGGCAGAACGGAAATGATGTAAAAAACAGGGGGCCTTTATTATTGACGACGTCCGGTCATTTTACATGGGAGTGGAAACATAACAAGGACATCAGCCTCTAACTATTGATAGAACTTTTTCAGGTGTTCAACGTTCCACATCCCGGCATGGTTCCCCTCCAGGGTATGGAGGAGGAACGTCCCCTGGTTGTATCTTCTGATGACCCGGTAAGGTCCCTCCCAGTTCTTCGCCATTTTGCCGCCTTCGAGCGGCTTGCTCTTCTCTCTTTTCCTGAGTACGAGGTCCCCGGCCTCTATTTCGCGGAATTTCACAGCCTTGTTGAAGTATCTCTGGGTGGCCCTGTGATACTCTTCCATGCGTCGAGCCGCCAGGTCCCTCCGTTCCTCAATGAAATGGAGCTCCGCTCGCAGGTTGGTCTCGTTGTCCTCCGGCTGGAAGTGCTTGGTGCGGTGTGTAGGTACCAATACTTCCGTCGGTACCTTAGCTTGGAAACCATAAGCTAAGGCGAAAGGGGTCTCGCCAGTTGCCGTTCTGGGCGTTGTTCTATACGTCCACAAGACATAATTCAGCTGTTCCGGCCAGGTGGAGGCGTAGTCCTCTAACTTCTTCTTGATTCCATCCATGATGGTCCGGTTCATGTTCTCCACTTGGCCGTTGGCCTGCGGGTAGGCCACCGAGGCCTTAGAGTGCCTGATGCCCCACTTTGCCAAGTATGCCTCAAAGCCTCTGCCGATGAACTGCCGGCCGTTGTCAGTGATGATCTGCTCTGGGATTCCGAAGCGGCAAATGATGTTCTGCCAGACGAACTTCTGGCACTGGAATTCAGTGATGGAGGCCAACGGCTCGGCCTCGACCCACTTCGTGAAATAATCAACCGCCACGATGACGAACTTCCTTCCACCAGCAGCCGTTGGCAGAGGGCCCAGCAGGTCTATGCCCCACCTAGCAAAAGGTAGTGCGATGGTCATCGGGGTGTAGAAACTTGCTGGACGGCCAGGGACAGGTGCATACTGCTGGCATACTGCGCATTTCCGGGTGTGATTGAAGCAATCTTGCTGTATGGTCGGCCAGTAATAGCCTTGCAGGATGATTTTCCTGGCCAAGGTCCGGGGGCCCTGGTGGCTGGAGCAGATCCCTTCATGTATTTCCTCGATCACCGCCGCTGCCAGGCTCGGCGGGAGGCATCGGAGGTAGGGTCCGCCGAACGTCTTCTTGTAGAGCTGCCCGTCAATAAGTTCAAAGTTAGGGGCACGCCTCTTTACCCATGCGGCTCTTCCTGTACTGCCATCATCCTCGGGCTCAGGGAGTGTTCCATCTCTGAGGTAATCTGCTATCTCCTTCGCCCAGTTAGGTTCGGCCACGGAGATAACCTCCACCTGGATGACGTCCGTTGCCGGTACTGGGAACACCTCCTGCCTAACGAAGCCTCTAATGTGTCGGGGGATGCCTGAGGCCGGATCATCGGTTGGGGGGTTGCTTAGTTTCGACAGTATGTCCGCCTCTGCATTCTCCACCCGCGATACCTGCTCAAGCACCACCTGCTCAAATTGTGCGGTCTGTTCCTCCGCCAGCTCTTTGTAGACCTTCATTCTCTCTTCCCTGGTTTCTGCCGTGCCGTTCATCTGGGTTACCACCAGCTGGCTGTCCATTCTCACCTTCAGACGAGCTGCTCCGAGGGCTTTCGCGCATTTCAGACCTGCGATAAGCGCCTCGTATTCAGCCTCGTTGTTGGTGACCTTGAACTCGAATTTCATAGAGTAGTAGGCCTTGAAACCTTCGGGGGAAGTGATCACCGCTCCCCCGCCACAGCCCCGCGCACTTGAGGCCCCATCGGTGTACATCTCCCACCAATTGTCGAAGTCGTTGCTGTCATGGGTTTCGTCCTCGGTGCGCGCGGTGCATTCTGCAATGAAGTCCGCCAGTGCCTGTCCCTTGATCGTCGGCCTTGGTTTGAACTCCACGTCATACTGGCCGATCATCAGGGACCACTTGGTTATCCTCCCGCTCGCCATTGGATTTCTGAGGATGGTGGCGAGGGGTTGCGTTGTGTAGACGGTCACCGGGTGTGCCTGAAAATACGGCGCCAGGCGCTTGATGGATGCAATCAAGGCAAGGATCGTCTTTTCCATCAGTGTGTATCTCGTCTCGGGGCCGTTCAGCGCCTTACTCACGAAGTATATTGGCCGCTGGACGCCTTCAGATTCCTTTAGCAGCACAGCGCTCACAGCTAGGTCGGCTACCGCCAGATACATGTACAATCTCTCCCCGGGATCCGCTTTGGTGAGGACGAGCGGAGAAGAGAGATATACCTTGAAATCTTCGAAGGCAGCCTGGCATTCCGGGGTCCATTCAAAGGGACTGGCTTTTTTCATGATCTGGAAAAAAGGGATCGCCTTATCAGCCAGCTTGGATAAGAATCTGCTTAGGGCCGCTAGACGCCCGGTGAGACGCTGCACATCTTTCAGGTTCTTCGGGGCCTCCATGTCCATAATTGCCTTCACCTTTTCCGGGTTAGGCTCGATCCCCCGCCCGCTCATCATGTAGCCGAGGAATTTGCCGCCCCGGACGGCGAAGGCACATTTCTTCGGATTGAGCCTCATGCTGGCCTTCTCCATGATGTCGAAGACCCTCTCCATGTCCTGGACATGGTCCTCCTTTCTCTTGCTCTTGATCAGGATGTCATCCACGTAAGCTTCCATTGTCTTCCCGAGTACATCTTTGAATAACATCCCAATCATCCTCTGGAAGGTAGCCATGGCGTTCCTCAGGCCGAACGGCATGACGATGTAGCAATACACGCCGTCCGCTGTAACGAACGCCGTTTTTTCGGCATCATCGGGGTGCATGAACACCTGATGGTAGCCCCTGAATGCATCCATGAAGCTGAGCAGCTCGCAGCCTGCCGTCTCATCCACCAGCAAGTCGATCCTCGGAACAGGGTAAGGATCCATCGGACAAGCTTTGTTCAGGTCCGAGTAATCGACGCACATCCGCCAAGTGTCGCCCTTCGGGGCTAGTACCACGTTGGCCAGCCACTCCACGTGGATGACCGGCCGGATGTGTTTAATGCTGAGGAGGGTTGCCGTCTCCTTCCTGATGAAATCGCGTCGGTCGGCCGCCATATACCTTTTCTTCTGCTGTACAGGCTTGGCATCCGGCCGCACGGCGAGTCTATGGCATATGAGGTTGGGGTCGATGCCCGGCATGTCCTCTGGCCCTCTGGCGAATAAGACCCTGAACCTTCGGAGGACGGCTATGACCCCCGCCCTGACTTCTGGCTCTAGATCTGCACCGATGGACACCCTCCTGTCCGTCGGGTCATCGAGCTCGATTTCTTCCAGCAGAGTTGCTGGTTCCAGATGAGCGTCCAAGTCGGCCTGTTTGGCCCTCTCGGAGATGCTGTTGACCCGAGCTTCCCGCTCGTTGAGCTTTTCCATGGCCTTCGTGTAGCAGGCCCTGGCCATATGTGGGTCCGTACGTGCTACCCCCACCCCAGTGTCGGTGGGGAATTTGAGGCATGAGTGCCGTACGGAGCATATGGCCCCCAAGTCTTCCAAGCCGGGCCGGCCCAAAATGGCGTTGTGGGCGCATTTCAGGCGGACCACGACGAACGTCATGCTGATCCGGGCCGTATGAGGGCCGTCGCCGATCTCTACCGGCAAGGCGATGGTGCCCTCGGCGTCAATGCAGTCCCCGGTGAAACCGGACAGCGGGGTGCGCAGAGGGTGCAGCATGTCCTTCCTGAGCTTCATTCCTTCGAAAGCCTCCCAGTAGAGGATGTTCACACTGCTCCCAGTATCAACAAGGACGCGGCGGACGATGGCATCATTCACATCCATGCTGATCACCAGCTCGTCTCTGTGCGGCGCCGGTGACATTGGCAGATCAGCGGGGCCGAAGGTAATTGCCTCGGTCTTATTGCGCTTGGTGGGGGGTGCTGATACGGAACCCACATAGAGTGATCTCTCAAATTTTTTCCGCTCGGCGGGTGTATCTCCTGTCTCAGCGCCCCCGAAGATCACCTTGATCTCCAACTTCTTCTTCTTGCCCTTTGGGCCAAGGGATCCCTCCGGACGTTTATCTGCACTCCGATAATCCACGTCCTGAGGTTCTGCTTCGCGCCGGTCGTCGCGGCGCCATGTCTTGTGCCTTGGGTTCGGCTTCTGCTGACTGTTTTTGTTCAGCAGCTGGGTGAACTCGCCCAAGTACCCCTGACGTATCAGCTCGTCGATCGCTTTCTTTAATTGGCTGCAGTTGTCCGTCAGGTGGCCGACCCTCTGATGGTATTCACAGTAAGCCGATTGGTCAAGCCCCATATACTTCTTCATATCTTGGGGTTCCGTCAGGAGGCCCTTGTCCTTGATGGCCTCGAAGATTTGGCTCACTGGATAGGCCAAAGGTATATAGCGGTCGTCTGGCCGCGTCTGACTGTCCCCGGACGGAGCCTTCCAAGGGACCATCGCCCCGTCCACCCTCTTCTTTTTGCTTGGGGGAGAGGGCCCGGGTCCTGGTTTAGGTCCGAGCCTGTCCGCCATCTTCCTAGGCTGGGCCGCGGGAACTCCGTCCCGCTGCCTGATCTCCTCCTCAATGGAGGCATACTTTTGTGCCCGGGCCAAAACCTCGGTGTAGTTGGTGCCGGGATTCCTCCTTAGGTCCCGATACAGATCCCCTGTGGCCAGCGCACTGGTGAACATGTTGGTGGCCAGACGTTCGTCCAGATCGTCGACCTGCAGTACCTCGTCCCTCCACCTCACCAGGAACCTAGCCAGCGGTTCGTCCCGCCCTTGCTTGATGTGGGCGAGTGCCGTGACATCCTTCCTGGGGGTGGTGCTGGCAGCAAACTGTGCCATGAACTGCCGGGAAAGCTGTTCATATGAGTCAATGGTGCCCGGCCTCAACTGGCCGAACCATTCCTGAGCTGGCCCCCTGAGGGTGCTGAAGAACAATCTGCAGATGGCCTCGTCCGATGCTCCCAGCATGGACAGGTTCCCTTGGTAGCTTATCAGATGGGCCTTAGGATCACCAGCCCCATTATACACCAAGTTCCCCGGGGGCCTGCAGTCCCGGGGGATCTCGACGCTCATCACCCGTGGAGTGAAAGGTGATGTGAGAGAGAAGGAGGGTGTGGCCGAGCCGGCGTCCGCCCGCCTGTTCATCTCGGCTATCTGCCTCTCCATGGCTTCCAGCCGTGCGTCCTGTGCGGCCCTTCCGGGGGACACAGGGGGCGCGGCTTCGGGGGTGGCATTCTGCTGAGCGGCCACAACATCGTGCGGCCGCCTGAAGATCTGCGCACCTCGCCGTTGGAAACGTCGTCCAACGGTGTTGACCCTTGGGGTCTCGTCTCCCCGCGGAATCTGGCGAGGAATCGATGGTGTGAGAGCCCTGGATGCAGCGATGCTAACCCTGGTCCGCCCTCCCGTTTCACGGGAGCCTGAACCCCCACCTAGCCGCTCGTGGACTGAGGGCCGGTGGTCACTGGATCCCGTCGTATCATCGTACGACTGCATGCGGCGTATGGGAGAGAGGGGCGTTCGCTGAGTGCTTGCAGAGTACACCTGCTCTCGGGCCTCCCGCTCGTCCGCCATGCGACGCATGGTGTCTGCGAGTTCACGCATGAGGCGGGGATCCTGCCTGGCCTCCAGGGGAATGAGGTCAGTGATACCCCCGTTTCCCCCTGAAGTCCATATTGTTGCGGATAGTTCCGAGTTCTGGCCGCGGTTCCGCCGGCTCGACTCCAGACGCTCGGAGAGATCACGCTGGGTGTTGCTTCCTGACATCGTGTTTGCAGTAGGTAGACTTAGTAGCTGTTTGGGAGAGTTTCTGGAAACTTTTCGCTCAGTTTCCCACAGACGGCGCCAGTGTTGAGGTTTATTCCTTCAACCCGTAGACCCAACACGTAAGCCCAAAGGTTTCGAATGGAGTGAGTGTATGGTTATCTAGCCCAACAACTATTAGATGAATCAGGAAACAAGAGTAATAGCAGGCAATGTAAATAGGTATTATTAACTTCGTAATAACTCCCCTAAGTACAATCTACTTGCTAACAAAGGCACGTCGGCCGTTCGTCTTACAAGGCAGTTAGAAATGCTGCGAGTAAGAATGCTGAAGCTAGTATGCTAAGAATAGAAAGTTGCCAACCCTTTACAATGGAATAAATGCTTCTATTTATACCCGCCAATGGGCAGGTGGCTGTAGTGACGTGGCAGCCTGTGGACCGCTGGTGTCCCAACTACCAAATCTTTAGCATTAAATGCACTTCCCGCCAGAATCTAGGTTTCCCGCCGGATTAGTGGGGACGTTCGTCCACCGGGAAGTGAGTCGGATTGCTCCAAGGGACCCTTGGGAGATATCGGCTGTTCGTCTCCTGGCCTTGATGGATACTCACCATGTGGACTGGGTTTCCCCCGATGACCGCAGGCTTGCTCTGTGGACGTTCGTCGCCATCCCTGGTGGCCCGTGGTTCTGCTCCTTGTCCCTGCATAGACGTTCGTCGGGATGAGCTGCTGGGCCTGAGTCCTCCAACACCAGACGTTCGTCCATCCTCAGGGAACATGGGCCTGTGGGCTGGCCTAGTGTCCTAACTGGACGTTCGTCTGGCAAGATGGGTTAGTGGGCCGGACCTCGGCTTGGGCCCTTAACCCAACAGATTCTATACAATAATAATATCCTAGAGTATATTCCTAAAATATTCTAAAGTATATTCTAAGGATAGAAGAATATTCTAAAGTATATTCTAATGTCTTTCACACTCCCCCTCAAGTTGGAGCATAGATATTTATCATGCCCAACTTGTTACATAAATAACCAACACGAATTCCATTTAATGCTTTAGTGAACAAATCTCCAAGTTGCTCTCCAGTCTTCACATATCCTGTAGAGATCAATCCTTGTTGTATCTTTTCTCGAACAAAGTGACAATCGACCTCAATATGTTTTGTTCTCTCATGAAACACTGGGTTGTTGGCAATGTGTATAGCAGCTTGGTTATCACACCAGAGTTCAGCAGGCATTGGTGTCTTCAATCCGATTTCACTCAGCAAATGGTTTATCCAGATTATCTCACATGCCGATTGTGCCATAGCCCGATATTCTGATTCAGCACTCGAACGAGAAACCACATTTTGCTTCTTACTTTTCCAAGAGACGAGATTACCACCAACAAAGACGCAATAGCCAGATGTGGATCTCCTATCATCTTTAGATCCAGCCCAATCAGCATCTGCAAAGCATTCTATTCTCATGTGATCATGATTTTGGTAAACAATACCTTGTCCTGGTGTCCCCTTCAAGTAACATAATATATGCTCTACTGCATTCCAATGATCAACTGTCGGAGATGACATATATTGACTCACTACGCTCACAGAGTAAGCAATGTCTGGACGAGTGACTGCGAGATAGTTAAGCTTTCCAACCAATCTTCTGTACCTTTCTGGGTCTTCGAATGGTATGCCTTCTGAAGTGAGTTGCGCATTGGGAACCATGGGAGTTGTGTTTGGCTTTGCTCCCAATTTCCCTGTTTCAGTTAGTAAATCAAGTACATATTTACGCTGAGATAGAAATATGCCTTTCTTACTCCGTGTTACCTCAATACCCAGAAAGTATTTCAATGAGCCTAGGTCTTTTGTTTGGAATTGGCTATGAAGAAAATTCTTAAGGGCCAAAATACCTGCGGTATCACTTCCTGTAATCACAATATCATCGACATACACCACAAGCAATGTGATACCTGCTTTCGTTTTTCTGTAAAAGACAGAGTGATCTGATTGACCTTTTATCATTCCAAACCGTTCAATGGATTGACTGAATTTCCCAAACCATGCACGAGGACTCTGTTTCAGACCATAAAGAGTTTTGCGAAGTCGACAAACTTTCCCATACTCCCCCTGAGCAACAAATCCCGGAGGTTGCTCCATATAAACTTCCTCCTGAAGGTCACCATGTAAGAATGCATTTTTAATGTCCAACTGGTGTAAGTGCCAATCATGAGTTGCAGCGAGTGAGATAAGTAACCTGACAGATGTTAATTTAGCAACAGGAGAAAAAGTGTCAGAATAATCAACACCATAGGTTTGAGCATAACCCTTTGCAACCAATCGAGCTTTCAATCGAGCAACAGATCCATCTGGATTAACCTTAACAGCAAAGACCCACTTACATCCAATAGACTTCTTCCCTGAAGGCAAGTATACCAAATCCCAAGTACCATTAAGATCCAAAGCATTCATTTCCTCTACCATGGCATGACGCCATTCAGGATGAGACAAAGCTTCTTTAACAGATTTGGGAACAGAAATAGAATCAATGGAAGCAACAAAAGAACATGAGGCAGGAGATAACTGACTGTATGACACAAATGAGGAAATAGGATGAGTACAAGACCGTGTACCTTTACGTAGTGCTATCGGGAGGTCAAGATCAGATGTAGAGACAAGATCTGAAGATGCAGGTACTGGTTCAGGACATGAGATCGAAGTCGGACCAGTATCAGGATATGTAATCACAGGTGTCACAGGTGGGGAGTGATCTTGTGCTTTGTGTCGACGGGTGTAAACCAAGTGTACAGGAGGTCTAGGGTCAGGAACAGTGACATTCGACATAGTTACTGAAGGTGTGGTCTCAGGTATAGTAACTGTGTAAATGAGTATTTCATCGTTGTCCTCATGAATATCTGTCTTGGATGATGAAAATGGTATATTTTCATGAAATGAGACATCAATAGAAATAAGATATCGACCTGTACTTGGACAAAAACATCTATACCCCTTTTGAACTCGAGAATAACCCAAGAAAATACATTTCAATGACTTGGGGTCCAATTTCGTCCGATGAGGGTTAACATCTCTAACAAAACAAGTGCAACCAAATATTTTAGGTGGAATAGGAAAAAGTTCTTTATTTGGAAAAAGACATTGATAAGGAGTTTTCCCATCCAAAACAGAAGATGGCATACGATTGATCAAAAAACATGAAGTAGACACAGCGTCAGCCCAAAACTGTTTAGGCACATTCATTTGGAATAGAAGAGCCCTTGCAGTTTCTAACAGATGTCGATTCTTTCTTTCAGCAACTCCATTTTGAGGAGGTGTGTCTACGCATGAAGTTTGATGAATAATGCCATGTTGAAGCATAAAAGATTTAAATGGAGCAGATAAATATTCTTGGGCATTGTCTCCCCTTAACACACGAACAGGAACATTAAATTGAGTTTTAATTTCAGCACAAAATGCAGAGAAATGAGTAAATAACTCGGATCGGCGCTTCATAAAATACACCCATGTCATACGAGAATAATCGTCAACAAAAGTGACAAAATATTTGAAACCAGGTTTGGACACAACTGGACATGCCCCCCAAACATCAGTATGGACAAGATCAAACGGAGCATTTGCTCGTTTATTAAGTCGGGGACTTAAACTAGTGCGATGATGTTTAGCAAACTCACATGACTCACATTGTATAGAAGACACCTTATTAAACTGAGGATATAATTGCTTCATTAGTGAGAGAGATGGATGTCCTAATCGGTAATGAGCTTCTAATAGATTTCCAACCCCAAGACAAGAGATACCTTTTGTAATTGATGTATCCAAAATATAAAGACCACCCGACTCATGTCCTTGACCAATAGTATGCTTCGTTAACAGATCCTGAAACACACAATATCCCGGAAAAAATGTTACAGAACAATTAAGAGTACGTGTGATTTTACTGATGGAAAGCAGATTAAATGCAAAATTAGGAAGACTCAAAACAGACGATAATGGTAATGTAGAAGTTGGTACAACAGTACCAGATCCAAGAACGGGTGAGGTAGACCCGTCTGCTAAAGTGACACTGGAAGCAGGTAAATGTGAGTGAAATGATGAGAATAGATTAGGATTACCAGTCATATGATCTGTGGCACCTGAGTCAATGACCCATTTTGAGGATGATGAAACAAGACATGTGTTTGAAATACCTGAATTTGCGACTACCGAGATAGGGGTAGATGAATGCTTTAGAGATTCTTGGTAGCAAATAAATTTAGCATACTCGTCTGAAGAAATAGCAATTGATCCATCAAATGAACTCGTAGCGGAAGCAACATGAGCAAGCTGATTTCCTTGATTTTTGAACAGCAACTTTCTACATTCTTTGAGCAAGTGTCCAGGCTTCTTGCAGTAATTGCATCTTATTTCTCTGCCAAACTGAGTGGTACAAAACATTTTTTTTTTTGATTTTTTTTTTGATTTTTTTTTCTAGTTGAAATGAAAGTTTGGGATACTGGGGTAATAGTCACAACTTACGGACTCCAGGCTGGAATATAAGCTAGAATAGTTCTGAACCTTTAACAACCAAGAAGTCGTAAATATCAGACACCAGATACCAGCACCGCACCTTTAGGCTCATCCGTTCCTTTCTGGAGAAAGAACCAAGAAAGAATTCCAAAATGGAAATAGAGTATACCTGAAAATACCGGGCACAGGTTGTAGAGGACCCTCAGGCAAGTCAAGATATGATTACCGATCAAATCTCAGGCCAGAAACGAAGTCTCACGTGCCGGCGCGTGAAACGGCGGCGAGCACTCTGGAGGCGCGTGTAATTCACGTGCGTCGATTCGGAGCTGCGGATTTTGAAGGCTTTGTCGCAGACGTCTTTCGCACCAGATTGCTAGGCCCACGTTCACCCACCAGATTTGGAAGGAGGTGAGGAGGGTTGCCGGCTTCTGAGATTGGAGGTTCTGGGAAAATTTCTGAGAAGAGTCTCAGAAGAGGTTCTGGGAAAAGGTCTGAAGAGTCTGGACTGGAATCAATTTCTAGGAGAAAGAACACAGTCTGAAAACTAAACTAAAATAACAAACTAAACTGAAATCTAAACTGGAATGGAAGTCTCTGATACCATGTTGAAATATAAACTACAAAATATAATATTGAAGAGAGGAGGAAAGATTTTCTGTGTATTTCATTGGAGGGTTAAGTCCCTATAAATATACATTACAAAGATAGAATATTCCTATAAGATTCTATACAATAATAATATCCTAGAGTATATTCCTAAAATATTCTAAAGTATATTCTAAGGATAGAAGAATATTCTAAAGTATATTCTAATGTCTTTCACAGATAGCTAGTAAATAATGAAATACTCAATTAATTCGATTTTTTGTTTATTCCGTGACTAGAATTAAACGATCCTAAACTGCAAAATTTAATTTTGCTGTTGTTGTATATGTGCAACATTGACATCATGTGAAAGCAATGTAAATAAAAAATTATAGCACTTTAAAAAAATGTTTTTGAAAGTGTAAAAATATTTTTTTATTTTTATATATTCAATATTGACACATGAAAGATAATAACAAATTACTCCGTATGATTTTTGATGTATTTTTTGTAACAACCGGAGTACGAATAAAAAAGTTATACTCCATCCGTTTTTCAATACTTGTCTCGTATTCCATTTTGAGTTGTTTTTAAATAGTTGTCTCTCTTTTCATTTTTTGAAAGTTTTTTTGATGAATGTATTTATATACCTCATTTTTTTATACACCTCATTCTCTTTCCTACTTTTTCATTAACTTTCCTACTTTTTCATTTAAACACAACTCAATACACCTTTTACATTAAACATATTATTTTCTTCTTAAAACCCGTGCCAAAGTCTAAGGAGACAAGTATCAGAGAATGGGGGGAGTATTAGTTAAAAAAACACAGATGTTTAATTAAAGTGAATAATTATTTTTCTTTATATATTTAATGTTGATGTCATTTGAAATGTAATAAAAAGTTATGAATTTTGATACATTTTTATACATCAGATACAAATTAAAAAAATTATAGCATTTAAAAAAAGCATGAGATTTTTCTTAGGTGGGACCCCTCACTAACATTCCTCTTTGTGGCTTGGCTTATTACTTTCGTGCTTCTTTTGGCCAGATCTAGCTTCGCTGCCTTGCTTAGGTAGGCAAGGGGTGTCCTATTTTGAACCGATAAAAAAATTGACACAAGAAGATTGATTTCATTTTCGACACAATTTTCGAGGCCTTAAGATTAAGGACGATGCTTGATGTACCCACCTTATACCCACCATGTTTGTGAATATTTTTTTTTTGTCTGTGAACCCGATTTATAGACAATATTTTGTTTGTGCAAAATATTGTCTATGAGCCGGAGTTCACAGACAAAAAAAACACTTTACAAACATATGTGGGTATAAAAGTGGGTACAAAGATCATTTTTGTAAGATTAATCTCCATATCCTCTATTGAAAAAAAAGCTAAAGGTACCCACAAATGGGGTACCCCCATTTGTCCCCACTCTAATGGGTGACCATAAATGAGGCAACTCATTTAAGTGGGGCACCACTTAAATAGGTTGGCTCATTTATGGCCACCCATTAGGGTGGGGACAATGGGATACCCCATAAAATAGGGTACCCATAGCAAAGTTGTCCCTATTTTAGTAAGGTAGTATGTTATAAGACAGACAATCTCAATCCAAGTTGTCACTTCAAGAGGCGATTGTTTTAACTAAGGTTTAGCTGCACAGTAATTTTGAAAATACTTTTAATTTGACCTTAATTTGATAAATACTTTTTTATTTAACATTATTTTGAAAAAAACTCATAAAAATGTGTGGGCTGTTAAAAGTATATATAAACAATACATTTAAAATTTTAAAATGTTTAACTTTAAAAAAATTGCCTCATGGACAGTACAACCTTAGATTTTATTCTTAAATGGCTAATATTAAATTCAACCATGCTTAGTCTATACGCTGGTTGAAATGTACACACCATTTTACACGCCAATCAAATTGTCTATGCATAAACATTTTTTTCGTTTTATGAAAAGAATCACTTTCACACGGACAAGTTTTATTGCTTGTATCACATGCAATGTTTTCTTGCAAAAAAAAAATTCTTTTCACAAGACGAAAAAGAATTATGTATGTACAATTATTTTGATTGAGGTGTACATATATCTTTTTGTATTAAATTGGGAAAAGGGTCAGATAGGCCCTCGAACATACATAAAAAGGTCAAATAAGCCCTTATATAGAAGGCTCTGTCTGGCTGTCGCCATTTAGGGCGGTTCCCGGTGGAATTGTTTGATGAATTTTTTTTGAGAATCTTATTCATTAAGTCTAGTTTACTCATACCAAATTTCAGCTAAGACTTCAATCGGGAAGGCATTGAAATGAATTCTTGAAGATAACTGTGAAGTTAAACGCACAGTTGTCTTCAAGAATTCATTTGAATGCCTTACCGATTGAATTATTAGCTGAAATTTGGTATGAGTAAACTAGACTTAATGCATAAGAGACTCAAAAAATTTCATCAAAAATTTCCATCGGCAAATGCCCCAAATGGCGACGGCCGGACACAGCCTCTTATATAAGGGCTTATTTGACCTTTTTATGTAAGTTCGAGAGACTATTTGACCCTTTTCCCTATTAATTTTACCTACGTATTAGTAAAACTAAACAGAATTCTTAGAATATGACCATGCTAGTTTCTTTACTTCCGTATGACTATTAAGGTTTGAAGAAAAAGATTCACGTAATATTATGGATAGTCAATGACCCAAATAACCCCAATTTAAAGTGCGTGCATTGCAGGTGTATCGGTTGGAAAGAAAATTGAGTGACGCCAATTTTTAAGGAGGATAATTAAGGAAGAATATGATTCCAAAGCAATTATCCGAAAATTTGTTTGACATCTTATTCACAAGAATTTTAAGGAGCATGTCACGGGCTCCCTAGTGAGCACGTAGTCCCTTTACCAAATGCATATAAGTATACTACACTCATACGGTCATTAGGTCATAGTGTCATACCCGAAATAAATTAATTTAACGGCACCATCAAATTATTATATTTTGTTCTGGCTAACATCATAAACCAATTGGATCTCGCCTCTCACTCTTTACGATTGAAAGGGATGCATCTTTCAAAAAACTAATTATTTTCATTCTTTTCTTTTTGTTTCTGAAATTAAATAACTAATTAACATGATTAATTAGTTAATTAAAAGAATTTTCTTTTAAAAAGAACTTAGGACTCGGACCGAATCGGCCCTTTTCAAATAGGGCGGGTAATTAAGGTTTGGTTCCTATTTCGAAAATTGGTATACCCGGATCGAACCAACCCGTTAAATGGAACTGACAGTTCTTGAAAAATTATCAATTATCCGAACCGTGCCCACCCCTAGTAGTGATGTTAGATCTGATCTAATATGTTTAATTTGGTGTAATCTAGTTTGATCTGTGTAGTCTGTTCAGGTCTTAATTTTTTTATCTAGCATGTTTAAATCTGATCTTATGTGTGGCTATAGTTAGTGTAAATAAGAATGTCCTTAATTTCATTTAGCCTAGTAGAACTTACAATCGATCATTGCGAGTAAAATTGGGATTGAAAGAAATTGTTAAATCAAATTATAATTGATGGCTTCCCCGATCCAGGGTAGTAGAAATCGAGAAGGAGAACTGAAAAGTGCTAAGTATAGATTGAGTAAAAATTTGGCAATAAGCTTGTGCTCAAGAATAGTGACTCTTTTCCGCAAGTTGGAATGTGATAACAGTAATCTACTATAGATATATTAGAATTCTCATAGAAACATGTTTAGGATTAGGAATTAATCAGTCTTCTTCTTTCATTTAACTATTAAATCAAGAAAACCCCTGACTCACGGGTAGCGAACTTTTGGAGAGCCGGCCCTAGGGGAAACCATAGGCGGCCATCCTCAACCTCCTTCAAGATCCGATTTTCAACCTTTTCTTTTCAATCGGCAGAGAGTTTTGGAAGATAGTGACATTCTCTATGCAGTGAAAGATCGAATCAAAGGTTTTTCTATGCTTCCGCTTTTTTAAAATTTCTATTTTCGAGGATAATTTTGGTCCGGCTTCTTCATTGGCCGAGAATTTTGTCCCCTTCATGTGAGCCTGTGGTATGTTATTATCTTAGCAATGTCTAGAGGTTGTGTGTTTCTAATCGGCGTAACTGATCTGGAACATATTCATGGTTGGTAAAGACTTTTCAACCTTGTTGTTCCGATGTTGCAAATACTCGCCCACCACCTGAACCACCGCCTCGCTCTAGGAAGAAGAAGTTGATCAATTGGATCTCCTTTTCGGTGGCTGGTCAAACCGATGCTTCAGAAAATTTGCTCGACTGATTTTCCTTTGTTGGTTGCTGGTCAAACCAATTCTCCCTTTCCGGTGGCCAGTGAAACCGGATCTTTTATTTGTGATTTTTTATTTTCTCTTTGGAGTAGCAAGAAGAGCAACAAGGCTGTTAGACTAGACTACATTATTGCGGGGTTAGCGATCTGGAATGATTCATTAAATCTGTTCCGTTCTATGTCGTCTCATCCCATTGTAGCCTTAGGCTATTCATTCTCTTGTATCTTTGCTATCGTTTAATCATAAATTAGTTATTTGATTTAAAAAAAAGATTAGGAATTAATCATGTTAATTAATTATTTGATTTCTGAAATAATAAAATTGAATAAAGAGTAATTAATCATGTTGAGTTGCATGCCTTTTAATCTAACTAATAGAACGAGATGAGTGATCTAATCATTTTAAGTTGTGAGGAAGAATTATAAAATATAATGATGTGATTCTCTAAAACAACTAATAATTTAGTGCTTCACTTAACTAGTTTTTAGGATACACTGTAAGGGGGCTACGTGCTCATTAGGGAGTCCGTGACACGCTCGCTAAAATTATTGATCTTATTCATACTCCCTTGCTCCCAATTTCTTTTGCAAAGTCAACATTTTTTGGTCAATCAATAATAAAAGACAATCCTTCTTATGGATAATTAATTCAATTTTTAATAATTAAAATTTATATATTCATAAACTACATTAAAATATCTTAAAAGTTGTAAACTCCAAATTAGAATATAATTAAAAATTGACATCCTAATTAAGTGAACAAAATAAAACTGTTTGACCAAGAAAAGTCAAATTTACAAATCAAATTGGGACGAAGGTATTAAGTCATTGTGAGGATATTTGACGTTTTGTGTGTGCTAGAGTGTTATATATTGTCACATTTATTGGTCAGAATACCACATTGTATTAATGTTAATAATGCACTATTGAATTTTGCAATGCTGAGAACACGTGAATTGAATGCATGACTTATATTGCCCTTCTTTTAGGAGATTTGTTTATTAGTAATGTCAATATGTGATACCTTTGTCATATTACCTCATCAAATTTCATATAAAATTCATTGCATTGACGTAACAATAACATAAAAGCTGTATTTACAATTCCTACCAACATTAAAACAATGCACTTTATACTGTTGTTATTGCACGTTATTACTGCACTTTCCTTCATAATCCTTGCACTTCCCATCAACATTAATTCTCATCACATTCACGTTAAAAATTTATCTATAGTTCTTCTTTTATTTTTTTGTATTTAATAATTGTGCATTTCATGTTGGCATTATTGCTTTACGTTACTGTACTACTGGTCATAATTACTGCAGTTCTCGCCAAAGTTGTACACTATACATTGCCTTCTATTCGGTGTACAACACTTATTCCAATCCTCAATTCATTCACTCATTCACTGCTGATGTACAACACTATCTATTGTCATATTCACTACCTATGTTCAACATTATCTATTACCTTTGTTTACTGCCTTTGTTCAATGCCCATGAACCCTAATTTTATGAAATAGAAAAAGAAGAAGGACAATGGATGTTGGGTGGCTGGGCGATGGAAGATGGAAGAGGGCGGCTAAGAAACGGACAAGCATGCGGCTGGGCGGCTACCAGCAAGTGTGTGGCTAGACAGTGACGACTAGGAGGGCGGCCTTGCGGTTGGACGGCAACGGCGAGCAGGCGCACAACTAAACGATGGAGACGGTGACACAATTGGACGATGGGGCGGCAAGAATCTATAATATCTTGGAAAAAACACGGAAAATCTGGTTGTAAAAAAATGACGATGACAAGAAGATGTCGATGAGAATAAGAGATAAACTACGAAAAGTATGTTAGATAACCGTTGCCCATATCGATCGTGATTATTAATCGTAAGGTTGAAGAACGGCGAGAAAGAGAAATTATATATAAAACCAAACCAAAAAGAAGAAGAATGAAAGGAGAGGAAAGATTTTAAATTTTCATATGAAGAAGGCAGAATGATTGTAGGTATTCAATTGTCAAGGATATTTTTTCATAAATGCAAAAACCTTAATGATATAAAATTGTGAGGCCGAATGATTGTAGGTATTCAATTGTCATGGATAATTTTTCATAAAAGCAAAAACCTTAATGGTATAAAATTGTGAAAAAATTGGACCGGAACCTGTCTAACCGTGGAATTCAATTGAAGGGTAATTTTGGGACTTAAATAATATGCATGACATGCCCTAAGGTATGAATACATGATGAAAGAAGAGTTAATTATCAAAATAGGACTAAAAGTCATTCACTTTGCACAAATAGGACCAAAAAATAAACTATGTTTCCATAGGACTAATTATGTGTGTCTTGGACAAATATACCCTTATACATATTGGAATGTTTTAATTCATAGTAAAATAATAAAAAATAATAAAAATTTGTAAAATATACCAAAAAATTAATAAAAATATTTTGAATAATAATAAATTTAAAAAAAAATTACAAAAAAAAATAAAAAAAATTAAAAAAAATAAAAAAATCAAAAAAATTAAAAAAATAGAAAAAATTAAAAAAAATTAAAAAAATTTAAAAAAAATTAAAAAAATTAAAAAAATCAAAAAAAAATTTTGTCACCGCCGCCTCTGCCGCCCCAGCACCACCACCTCTAGTCATTTGGGGAAAAAATGCCAAATTTATTATGAATCCCATATTTTTGGCATAATTCATAATGATTTAAGATGGAAGGAAAAAAATGTTGGCATTGTCAAAGAGAAATGTGCCATATTTTTGGCATTTTACGAAAAAAATGGAAGTTTGTAGGAAATATGACATTTTTTTTACCGGTCGGAGGTGGTGGTGCAGGGAGGCGGTACCACCACCTCCTGTCACTAGGGTAAAAAATGCCAAAAAAATTATGAATGTCATACTTTTGGCAAAAGTCAAAAGGATTCAAGTTGGCAGAATGAAAATGTTGGTATTCTCATAGAGAAATACGCAATTTTTGTGGAATTTGAAATAAAGTGGCATTTTTTTATACTGATTGGAGGTGGTGGTTCAGGGAGGTAGTACAGGCGGTGGGAAAGGTATCCATATTTTTTTAATTTTTTTTATGGAGGTTTACTATTTTTTATTAATTTTCAAAAAAAAATTAAAAAAAAAATTCTTACTTTTTATTTTATAAAAATTTTATTAATTTTTTTATTATTTTTCTACGAATTATTGAAATTTTTTCGAATTTATTATGAATTAAACATTTAATTATGACTTTTAGCTATCTTTTACTAATATTTAAAGGTGGGGTAAGAATGGAAGGAAGAAATGAGTATGTTTCCAATAGGACCACTATGGTCCTATTTTGGAATAAAAAACATAGCAGGTCCTATTTTGAATTTTTGCCATAGTTTTAGTCTTATTTGAACTAATTTCTAATGAAAGAAACCTTGAAATAAGGGAAAAAAAGGGGTTGCTTTGTGCACCCCCAAAGTTGCTTAATGTAACCTAGGTTGACAATTTTAACCTTACACTCGTTAAAGTTATGCGTTCAAGTCCAAAATGAAACCTCCTTTACTGGATGCGGTGGCAGGTTTTATTTTGCTTTAAAGCTATTAAAATTACATTCTTTTTTAAAGTTCCTTTTGTTAAATAAATTTTAAATAAATGTATTCTATTTGCAGTTATTTACGTCATTCAAAATTTATTGATCTCAATGAAACTATTTAAATTATTAATGTATTTCGAAATTGAAAAAAAGTTTGAGTTATAACTACTTTTTACATTTTAGAATTTACTGTATAACTGCTTTATTTTAAGGATAAATCAGCACACTTAAAACTTATTTTCTATCTGAATTGACTAAATTTGGATTTCACAGACTAAATTCTATAATAGTTAATATAAGAAATGTTATATTTACTTTCTAACTAATTTGATTTAAGTTATTCTAGATGGCCATTTTTAAATAAAGATTTACAACATTTTTTTTAAATAAATGTGTACTCACTTCCCAATTTTTAATTTTTTTAAATGGGATGTAAACTATGAGAAATAATTATATATATACATCCACACACACACACACACACACACACACACACACATATATATATAGAGTAATGATCCGGTCAGGAGGTCCTGACCGGAACCGCCTTCCAGACCAAGGCGTTTGGCCGCCTTCCCGGTGGCTTTTTTTGATGAAATTTTTATGACATGTTCTCTATCAAGTCTAGTTTATCCACAAAAAAATTCAGCCAAAAACTCAACCGGGAAGGTCGTCAAATGATTTTTGCAAGTTAACTGGTTCGGAATATAATTATATTCCGTAACATTCATATCTTCCCACTTTCCTTTTTTGGATGTAACATATATATCTTCCTGTTGGGTTAATGGCCCAAGTCAGGGTCCGGCCCATTCACCCTTTCTTTACCAGACGTACGTCCAGTTAGATCACTGAGCTAGCCTAGCGAGCTCATGTCCTCCAGGAGAGACGAGCGTCTGCAGTAGGGGGTTGGGCTCAGCGGCCCATCCCGACGAACATCTATGCAGGGACAAAGGGCAGGCCCACGGGTCGCCAGGATGACGACGAACGTCGTCAGAGCAAGCCCATAGCCATCGGAGACGATCTAGCCCGCATGGCAGGAATCCACAAAGGCCAGGGGACGAACGGCCAGTACCCCTGGGGGGCTACCTGGGGCAATCCAGCTCGCTCCCTGGGCGGACGAACGTCCCCACTAATTAGGCGGGAAACCTAGATTCTGGCGGGAAGCGCATTTAATGCTGGAGATTTGGTGGTTGAGGCACCAGCGGACCACAGGCTTCCACGTCAGTGTAGCCACCTGCCCATTGGTGGATATAAATAGAAGCATTTATTTCATTGTAAAGGGTTGACAACTTTCTATTCTTAGCACTCTAGCTATAGCATTCTTACTCGCAGCATTTCTACTGCCTCGTAAGACGAACGGCCGACGTGCCTTTTCTAGCAAGTAGATTGTACTTAGGGGAGTTATTACGAAGTTAATAATACCTATTTACATTGCCTGCTATTTTCTCTGTTTCCTGATCCGTCTGATAGTTGTTGGGCTGGATATTCATACATTCATACACCCTCTTCCATTCGAGACCTTTTGGGCTTACGTGTTGGGTCCGAGGGTTGAAGGAATAAACCTCAACACTGGCGCCATCTGTGGGAAACTGAACTAAAAGTTTCCGAACTCTCCCTGCTAGAACAGCAACAACTTGCCTCTCAACAAAACACGATGTCAGGAAGCAACAATCAGCGTGACCTCTCCGAACGTCTGGAATCAAGCCGCCGGAATCGTGGCCAGAACTCGGAACAATCCGCGACGATATGGACCTCCGGGGGAAGCGGGGGTATCACTGACCTTATTCCCCTTGAGGCCAGGCAGGACCCCCGCCTCATGCGGGAACTTGCCGACACCATGCGCCGTTTGGCAGACGAGCGGGAGGCTCAGGAGCAGGTGTACTCTGCAAGTACCCAGCGAACACTCCTCTCTCCCATCCGCCGTATGCAGTCGTACGATGATACGACGGGATCCAGCGACCACCGGCCCTCCGTCCATGAGCGGCTAGGTGGAGGTTCAGGCTCCCAAGCAACGGGAGGGCGAACACATGCCAGCGCTGCTGCTCTCAGGGCGCACACGCCATCAGTTCCCCGCCAGATCTCGCGTGGGAACGAAACCCCAAGGATCAACACCGTTGGACGACGTTTCCAACGGCGAGGGGCACAAATCCTTAGGCGGCCGCACGATGCTGCGGCCGCTCAGCGAAACACTGCCCTCGAGGCCGTGCCCCCTGTGTCCCCCGGAAGGGCCGCACAGGATGCCAGGCTGGAGGCGATGGAGCGGCAGATAGCCGAGATGAACAGGCGGACGGATGCCGGCTCGGCCACGCCCTCCTTCTCTCTCACATCACCCTTCACCCCCCGGGTGATGGGCGTCGAGATTCCCCGGGACTGCAGACCCCCGGGCAACTTGGAGTACAATGGGGCCGGTGACCCTAAGGCCCACCTGATTAGCTACCAAGGAAATCTGTCCATGTTGGGAGCATCGGACGAGGCTATCTGCAGACTGTTCTTCAGCACCCTCAGGGGGCCGGCACAAGAATGGTTCGGCCAGCTGAGGCCAGGTACCATCGACTCATATGAACAGCTTTCCTGGCAGTTCATGGCCCAATTCGCTGCCAGCACCACCCCCAGGAAGGACGTCACGGCTCTCGCCCACATCAAACAAGGGCGGGACGAACCGCTGGCTAGGTTCCTGGTAAGGTGGAGGGACGAAGTCCTGCAGGACAATGATCTGGACAAACGTCTGGCCACGAACATGTTCACCAGTGCCCTGACCACTGGAGATTTGTACCGGGACCTGAGGAGGAACCCCAGCACCAGCTACACCGAGGTCCTGGCTCGGGCCCAGAAGTATGCCTCCATTGAGGAGGAGATCAGGCAGCGGGACGGAGTTCCCGCGGCCCAGCAACGGAAGATGGTGGACAGGCTCGGCCCTAGACCGGGGCCCGGGCCTTCCCCCCCAAACAAAAAGAAGAAGGCGGACGGGGCGATGGTCCCTTGGAACGCTCCGACCGGAGATAGTCAGACGCGGCCAGACGACCGCTACGTCCCCTTGGCCTATCCAGTGAGCCAAATTTTTGAGGCCATCAAAGACAAGGGCCTCCTGATGGAACCCCAAGATATGAAGAAGCACATCGGGCTCGACCAATCTGCCTACTGTGAATACCATCGGAGGGCCGGCCACCTGACGGACAATTGCAGCCAACTAAGGAAAGCAATCGATGAGCTGATCCGTCAGGGGTACTTGGGCGAGTTCACCCAGCTGTTGAACAAAAACAGCCAACAGAAGCCGAACCCAAGGCCCCGGACATGGCACCGCGACGACCGGCGCGAGGCAGAACCTCAAGACGTGGATTATCGAAGTGCAGATAAACGTCCGGAGGGGTCCCTTGGCCCGAAGGGCAAAAAGAAGAAGCTAGAGATCAAGGTGATCTTCGGGGGCGCTGAGACGGGGGATACACCCGCCGAGCGGAAAAAATTTGAGAGATCACTCTATGTGGGCTCCATATCAGCACCCCCCACCAAACGCAACAAGATCGAGGCAATCACTTTTGGGCCCGCCGATCTGCCGATGTCACCGGCGCCGCACAGAGACGAGCTGGTGATCAGCATGGACGTGAACGATGCCATCGTCCGCCGCGTCCTTGTTGATACCGGGAGCAGTGTGAACGTCCTCTACTGGGAGGCGTTCGAGGGGATGAAGCTCAAAAAGGACATGTTGCACCCTCTGCGTACCCCGCTGTCCGGCTTCACCGGGGATTGCATTGACGCTGAGGGCACCATCATTCTGCCAGTAGAGATCGGCAACGGCCCTCACACCGCCCGGATCGGGATGACATTCGTCGTAGTATGCCTGAAATGCGCCCACAACGCCATTTGCTCGGCTACGGCCGGCCCGGCTTGGAAGACTTGGGGGCCATATGCTCCGTACGGCACTCGTGCATCAAATTCCCCACCGACACTGGAGTGGGGGTAGCACGTACGGACCCGCATATGGCCAGGGCCTGCTACACAAAGGCCATGGAGAAGCTCAACGAGCGGGAGGCTCGGGTCAACAGCATCTCCGAGAAGGCCAAACAGGCCGACTTGGACGCTCATCTGGAACCAGCAACTCTGCTGGAAGAAATCGAGCTCGACGACCCGACGGACAGGAAGGTGTCCATCGGTGCAGATCTAGAGCCGGAGATCAGGGCAGGGGTCATAGCTGTCCTCCGAAGGTTCAAAATCCTGTTTGCCAGAGGGCCGGAAGACATGCCGGGCATCGACCCCAATCTCATATGCCATAGGCTCGCCATGCGGACGGACGCCAAGCCCATACAACAAAGGAAAAGATATATGGCGGCCGACCGACGCGATTTCATCAAGAAGGAGACAGCAACTCTCCTCAGCATCAAACATATCCGGCCAGTCATCCACGTGGAGTGGTTGGCCAACGTGGTACTAGCCCCGAAGGGCGACACATGGCGGATGTGCGTCGATTACTCGGACCTCAACAAAGCTTGTCCGATGGATCCTTATCCTGTTCCGAGGATCGACTTGCTGGTGGATGAGACAGCAGGCTGCGAGCTGCTCAGCTTCATGGACGCATTCAGAGGCTACCATCAGGTGTTCATGCACCCCGATGATGCCGAAAAAACGGCGTTCGTCACGGCGGACGGCGTGTATTGCTACATCGTCATGCCGTTCGGCCTGAGGAACGCCATGGCTACCTTTTAGAGGATGATCGGGATGTTGTTCAAGGACGTACTGGGGAAAACAATGGAAGCTTACGTGGATGACATCCTAATCAAGAGTAAGAAAAAGGGGGACCATGTCCAAGACATGGAGAGTGTAACACCGTCCCCAAGTGTATTTACTTTTAAGTGAATATTGTATGTAACCTTATTGAATGGTTAACGAGTTTACGATGTTATGAATTTTTATTAACTCTTTTGCGGGAATAGTAAATTCGCACGTGGGGCCCACACCAGGAGCGGGGGCCGCCCGTAATTCCCAAAACCATACATTTTATTTATCTTGGTCAAGATAATATTTATATAGTGGTGGATACTTCACTTGGTCCGTGGAAAGGCCCAGAGTTGACCGATTGGACAAAGAAGGCCCAGATACCGGTATCGGTAATTTAACAGATAACAGCCCGAAATGAATTTCGGAGGCTTATAAATTAAAGTTGGGGAATGTATATTCCTTGTAATGGTCATAATGATTGGAAATACATAATATATTTTAATTGACTCGATAAAATAAAATATATTTAAAACTGTCCGAAAAATACAACTTTTGGGACCGATTGTACACTTTTGGACAAAAAGGGTTGGCCTCCCACATGGGTGGGGCCAACCCACGAATTTAGCCACATTTCTTCAAGTCTTGGGCGGCTGAATTGAGAAGGGAAGGATGGGAGAGGTTGGGTTGATTGGAAAAGGATCAAAGAGACATGAGGTGGGCCTTCCACCCACACTCATTGGTCTATTGAGACAAAAAGGACCATGTACCACCTCCCTCCCTCATATTTCGGCCGGCACTCCTCCAGCAAGACCAAGGAAGATCTCAACCCTCCTCCTCCATTTTTGAAGGGAGCTCATCAAGGAAGAATCCCAAGAAAAGAGGCTAAGGTGCTAAAAGTGTGAAAGGATTAAGGTAATGACCTTATATTAACTCTTCCTTTATTCTTCCCCTACCATATGAGATATATATCATATGGAGAACCCTTGAGATTGTTCCACATGCTAAGGGTGTGGAATAATGGGTTGGAGAGTGGTTCTATGTCCAAAAGCGGACTTAGAAGCCAAACCGACAAGTCCACCGGAAAATAACCTTTTGGAGGTTATTTGTATTGATTAAGGTTTCATGATGTTAAAACCTTGTTAGGAACTTGATTAAAGTATTTTTGAGCTTCGCCGGAGTTTCGCCGGAGTTGGTCAAAGTTTGCCGGAGTTGGTCAAAGTTAGTCAAAGTTCAATCGGGAATCGTAGAACGCGCTCAAGCTCACTTAAGGTGAGGATGACCGACTATATTGCTTATAATCCTTGGGTTAATTTCATAAGATTACCTAAGATAATTAAATGTGATTTTCATGGATTATTAATGATTAATAATGCCTAATGAAAATATTGTTGTTTATTAATAGAAGATGCATAATATACAAATTTATGAGTAAATGGTGTATAGTTATGCATTGTAAGAATGATGACATGATGAATGTATAAATCATGAATTTTTGTGATGAAATATACTTTTACTTCATGTATAGAAATCATGAATGGATAAAAGTGATATTTTTGATATTGAGATTAAATCATATATAGATTGGGAAATTCATGGGAATGAGCCCTATAACTACGAATTAAAGAGCTTGGTGGCTTGAAGACAAATGGATTAGTATTGATTTTACTAGTCGGAAATGTTAGTGTGAAAAGTGATAGAACAAATCCTAAGGGCTTGAATTGTGAGAGAGGTACACCTTAAGTAGTCTTATGAGATGTCTTAAGGTAGAAATGGGTAAACGCTAAGTTACCGTAGGAGTAGGCCTCAAAGGCTACTCATAATAGAGGAACTCTAGGCATAGAACTTGCTTAGTGAATTAGTATCGTGACTAGAGGAAGCCTCTAGCACGATGAAGAATGACTGGAGGAAGCCTCCAGCATTCGTGTAGGACGACTAGAGGAAGCCTCTAGCGTAACGTAATGTGACTGGAGGAAGCCTCCAGCACAACGTATGTAAGGTGATTAGAGGAAGCCTCTAACACCAAGTGGGGTGACTAGAGTAAGCCTCTAGCACGACAAAACATGACTAGAGGAAGCCTCTAGCATGGTAAACTAATATAGATGGGTGTGGCTTGAAGTCACGGGGAAAGGGTTAAATGTTTTCAAAGTAAACATGGGCCTTCGGGCGATTACTTGACTTTATATATAAAGTAAGTATACTTTCAAAGAGGGTAACCATGGGTTATGACCTATAATATAATAACATCCTAGATTGAGGGTCTTGGAAATTGAAACTTTGATTATACTTAGTATAGTTGTCATTGTACTTGTCAAATGCTTCCAAGTACTGACCTCCCCTTCACGGGGGAGGCCACCTCACAGTTTCAGGTAGAACTTGAAGGTTGCTACCCTCGCCATTGCTCCAAGAGAATTCAGGAGGAGAAGACGTGGTTCGTGCTCCCTCCGTTCCTGTTTTAAACTCATTTAAATTAATGCTCATGGATGTTATCTTTTGAATAACTATTGATGGCTTGTATGCCCATGTTACGCCAAGTGTGGCTTGAACACTTGTATTAAACGTTTCCGCTACTTTGAATGAATATTTTATATTATGTTTGTTTATGGATGTACTATGTGTGAATGATATCCCAGACGCCTTGTATAGTATGAATGTGTTGGACTGCGGTTGACCATTCGTACTGTACGGCGGATTGTTGACGTGTCCGGGTAGGTACGGGGCGTGACAGAGAGGGTCTTCAGTATCATGGAGAAGGCCAGCATGAGGCTCAATCCGAAGAAATGCGCCTTCGCCGTCAGGGGCGGCAAGTTCCTCGGCTACATGATGAGCGAGCGGGAAATCGAGCCTAACCTGGAGAAGGTAAAGGCAATTATGGACATGGTGGCCCCCAAGAACCTCAAAGACGTGCAGCGGCTCACCGGGCGTCTGGCAGCCCTGAGCACGTTCTTATCCAAACTGGCTGATAAGGCGATTCCCTTTTTCCAGATCATGAAGAAGGCCAACCCCTTTGAATGGACCCCGGAGTGCCAGGCCGCTTTCGAAGATTTCAAGGTATATCTCTCCTCTCCGCTCGTCCTCACCAAAGCGGATCCCGGGGAGAGATTATATATGTACTTAGCAGTAGCCGATCTGGCCGTGAGTGCCGTACTGCTGAAGGAGTCAGAAGGCGTTCAGCGGCCGATATACTTTGTGAGTAAGGCGCTGAACGGCCCCGAGACGAGATACACATTGATGGAGAAGACGATCCTCGCCTTGATTGCATCCATCAAGCGCCTAGCACCGTATTTCCAAGCACACCCGGTGACCGTCTACACGACGCAGCCCCTCGCCACAGTCCTCAGGAACCCAATGGCAAGCGGGAGGATAACCAAGTGGTCCTTGATGATCGGCCAGTATGACGTGGACTTCAAGCCAAGGCCGACGATCAAAGGACATGCACTGGCGGACTTCATTGCGGAATGCACCGCGCGCACCGAGGACGAATCCCATGACAACAACGACTTCAATAATTGGTGGGAGATGTACACCGATGGGGCCTCGAGTGCGCGGGGCTGTGGCGGAGGAGCGGTGATCACTTCCCCCGAGGGTTTCAAAGCCTACTACTCTATGAAATTTGAGTTCAAGGTCACCAACAACGAGGCTGAGTACGAGGCGCTTATCGCAGGGCTAAAATGCGCGAAGGCCCTCGGAGCAGCTCGTCTGAGGGTGAGGATGGACAGCCAGCTGGTGGTAACCCAGATGAACGGCACTGCAGAAACCAGGGAGGAAAGAATGAAGGTTTACAAGGAATTGACGGAGGAACAGACCGCGCAATTTGAGCAGGTGATCCTTGAGCAGGTATCACGGGTGGAGAATGCAGAGGCAGACATACTGTCAAAGCTAAGCAACCCCCCAACCGATGATCTGGCATCAAGCATCCCCCGCCACATCAGGGGTTTCGTCAGGCAGGAGGTGTTCCCAGCACCGGCGACGGACATCATCCAGGTGGAGGTTATCTCCCTCGCCGAACCCAACTGGGCGAAGGAGATAGCAGATTACCTCAGAGATGGAACACTCCCGGAGCCCGAAGATGATGGCGGCGCAGGAAGAGCTGTGTGGATAAAGAGGCGCGCCCCCAACTTTGAACTTATTGATGGGCAGCTCTACAAGAAGACGTTCGGCGGGCCTTACCTCAGGTGCCTCCCGCCGAGCCTAGCAGCAGCGGTGATCGAGGAGATACATGAGGGGATCTGCTCCAGCCACCAAGGCCCCCGAACCTTGGCCAGGAAAATCATTCCGCAGGGCTACTACTGGCCGACCATACAACAAGATTGCTTCAACCATACTCGGAAATGCTCAGTATGCCAGCAGTATGCGTCTGTCCCTGGACGTCCGACGAGCTTCTACACCCCGATGACCATCGCACTACCTTTTGCTAGATGGGGCATAGATTTGCTGGGTCCTCTGCCAACGGCCACTGGAGGAAGGAAATTCGTCATTGTGGCAATTGATTATTTCACAAAGTGGGTGGAGGCCGAACCACTGGCCTCCATCACTGAATTCCAGTGCCAGAAGTTTGTCTGGCAGAACATCATATGCCGCTTCGGGATCCCAGAACAGGTTATCACAGACAATGGCCGGCAGTTCGTCGGACGGGGATTCGAAGCTTACTTGGCCAAATGGGGAATCCGACATTCCAAAGCTTCAGTGGCATACCCGCAGGCAAACGACCAGGTGGAGAACATGAACCGGACCATCATGGATGGAATCAAGAAGAAGTTAGAAGACTACACCTCCACCTGGCCGGAACAGCTGAATTATGTCTTGTGGACGTACAGGACGACGCCAAGAACGGCGACTGGGGAAACCCCCTTTGCCTTGGCTTATGGGTTCCAAGCTAAGGTGCCGACGGAGGTGCTGGTGCCCACACATCGCACCAAGCATTACCAGCCAGAGGACAACGAGGCCAACCTACGAGCGGAGCTCCACTTCATCGAGGAACGGAGGGACCTAGCAGCTCGTCGCATGGAAGAGTACCACAGGGCCACACAGAGATACTTCAACAAGGCCGTGAAATTCCGCGAAATAGAGGCCGGGACCTCGTGCTTAGAAAAAGAGAGAAGAGCAAACCGCTCGAGGGTGGCAAGATGGCTAAGAATTGGGAAGGGCCTTACCGGGTTGTCAGAAGATATAACCAGGGGACGCTCCTCCTTCATACCCTGGAGGGGAACCATGCCGGGATATGGAACGTAGAACACCTGAAGAAGTTCTATCAATAGTTAGAGGCTGTTGTCTTTGTATTATTCCTACTCCCATGTAAATTGACCGGACGTCGTCAATAATAAGGACCCCTGTTTTTCATCGTCTCTGCTCTTACCAACGGCCGTCAAGGAAGGGAATCTCGATGTAGATATACCTGTTCCTCATTGTGATGTCCACGGATACCGAACATCTCTTCGAAGTAATATAGATTGCCTCCCCAAAAAAAAAATATAAATAAAAAAGATGGGGAGAAGAGGAGGGGAGCTCCTATGTGGAAGGGAATCTTGCCCGGGCGTGCCAGATCTTCTCCCACCGCCGAAGACGAACGCCTCTCGATGTAGAGGTTAGTAGAGACGCGGAGGGGGCTAGACGAACCAAGGGAGCTTTGCCAAGATAAACCTGTTTATCCCACAATGACCATGGATCGATGGACGTGGGATAACAAAGTCGGGAACCCGTGAGGGTAAACCAGTTCGTCCCTGCGAGTTCCTTGGGTACCGAACGTCTTCTTCGAAGCAAGAGACGCCGGTAAGACTAAAAGGACCACGGACGAACGAAAAAGGGGGAATCTCGATGTAGATAAACCTGTTCCTCCTTGCGAGTTTCGAGGATACCGGACATCCTTCGAAGTAAGGATGCCGGTAAGACCAAGAACCAAGGACAAACGAAGGATACCGGACATCCAGCTCGCTCCCTGGGCCGCTGGGCGGACGAACGTCCCCACTAATTAGGCGGGAAACCTAGATTCTGGCGGGAAGCGCATTTAATACTGGAGATTTGGTGGTTGAGTCACCAGCGGACCACAGGCTTCCACGTCAGTGTAGCCACCTGCCCATTGGTGGATATAAATAGAAGCATTTATTTCATTGTAAAGGGTTGGCAACTTTCTATTCTTAGCACTCTAGGTATAGCATTCTTACTCGCAGCATTTCTACTGCCTCGTAAGACGAACGGCCGACGTGCCTTTTTAGCAAGTAGATTGTACTTAGGGGAGTTATTACGAAGTTAATAATACCTATTTACATTGCCTGCTATTTTCTCTGTTTCCTGATCCGTCTGATAGTTGTTGGGCTGGATATTCATACATTCATACACCCTCTTCCATTCGAGACCTTTTGGGCTTACGTGTTGGGTCCGAGGGTTGAAGGAATAAACCTCAACACTTCCCATTTCTAAATCTTCACATCATACCCTTAATAATTTAAAAAATAATACACTACTACACCTACTTTTTTTGGATTTATCCTTCATTCCATCACATTATTTCACCATCTTCCCATCATACCCTCAATAATTTATACCTCATTTCACTATTCTTAATCTCTCCCACTTTGAAAGTGGGAAGATATATGTGATACGGATGGAGTATTATTTTAAAAAATATCTAATTATAAACAAATAAAATATTTTCTAGATCGAGTATTAAAGAAGGAATAAACTTTTTTTGACCAAGAAGGAATTCGAAAAGACTTGCTCGTAGTAATACTCCGTAGCAATTTGACAGAGGTTAAATGTTAAAACCTTCCAAACACATCAGGACATAATTGTCCAATGGCGTTGTAAATGGGGCGCGCTTAGCAAAAAGAAAGGTGCGCCGAGATGCTCCGGGAAAAAAAGATATGGGTCATAGATAGGAAAAGATGCCAGCTTTTAGTCATGCAGGGGTAATTTTTTCTCTCTTAATTTTAATGAAGCTTTCTTGTAAATTCGAATTCCTTGAAACCTTGTTTTTTCTGGTTAATTCCTAAAGATACTCCATCATTTTTATACGAGTATTTAATTTAATGAGGCTTTCTTGTAAATTCGAGTTTGGCAAAACCTTTGTCTTTTCTACTTTATTCCTACAAAATACTCCGTATAAAGCTCCTGTGCGTTGTCCTCAGATGCACGCCATTTTTGAGCTCTCAGCTTCATCATCTCGTGTCTTCTTCTTAACCACTGCCCCCACCGGTAAGTACTCGTATTCTTCTTTACTAATTCATACGCGTATATCAGCACATGGATATAAATGTATACTCATCTCTGTGATCTGTTCATACATGTGACTGCATGCATACGGCATATATATGACATATCCTTCAGGCATTGCTACTTTTGCCTTTAGTAGCGGCGGCCGCGCTAAAAGCATTCGAGCTACTTTCTCTCGCTATACAGACACCTTTATGTATGTATGTCACATAGCTTCGTGAGGTGTGCCAGTCCCTGCGCGCCGCTGAATTTGAAAATTTCACGACTCGTCGATTGCTCCGGTATGGTAATTGCGATCGATTTGAGTCCTTGCTTTTAGAATGTATTTATTTATTTATTTGCATTGAGTTCCATAAAAAATTGTAGTTAAGCTGATGGATTTTGTTTCAAATTTTCAATCAGTCCACTGCCAAGTGGACTAACGGGGTTCGTTATACATCATATATTGCTACTGTAATACAATCTTCTTCCGAAGCTAATTGATTGAGGTAAATGTTCGGAACTATAATATAATTTGTTTTAAGAAATGTTCGTGCACAGTGATTGATCTGGTCATATTAAGCTGCTCAAGGATTTTTAGCGTAAACATGATCAAAGCTATTTTAAAATCTATAATCTATCAACTTTATCAGTTTTATAGAAAATTGATGGTTTTTCTATAATTTCAGTCTATTGATTGATCCAGTAAGCACTTGAAAAGGAGACTGGTTGTTTGGTTTGATATGAAATGATCTGTGTATTTCGTTTCCTATTGGAATAAAACCACAACTTTCACTATTCGTATGCAATTTATCTCAGATCTCACAAGGGTGAAGTGCTGCACAATAGAGGTGAGTCCTAGACAACTTGAATATCATGTGTGAACAAACACGAAGATGAAGTTCGGGAAGGATTTTAAGAAACAGCAGGTGCCAGAGTGGATAGAAGCCTATGTGGACTATAATGGACTCAAAAGGATATTACATGACATTTGGCATATAAAAAAACTCAAGCAGCCTCCAACTCCGGTACAGCAGAAGCTTCCATTCTACAGGGCCTTAGGCAGTCTAAACCAGGAAAGTAGTGCTGAGAATAGTGGAGATGTTGAGGATCAAGTTATATCTGTAGATACCGTTCAAGAAGAAAACTCCATAGAGTTGTACTTTTCCAAGTATCTGAAGTCTGCTGAAGGAGGAGGCCAGAATGAGATTACATTCTTTAAGAAACTGGACAGTGAGCTTAACAAGGTCAATGCCTTTTACAAGAAAAAGGTTGAAGAAGTGAAAAGTGAAGCAGCGCTGCTGAACCAACAAATGGATGCTTTGCTTGCATTGCGGATCAAGGTGATGAATCCAGATTTTGATGCATCTGCTTCTCTACAGCGGCTTTCTGTAGATATTAACAATTCAATCCCCTCAAGAGTTAGTTCCAGAAACCGAGCTACCGATTTGGGTGAGTTACAAAGACATTGCTGCTCACCATCTTCACTTTCGTCACTTCAAAGCTGTTGAAAGTGGTTAAATTTACCATTCCATAATAATCTTCATTCCACAAGAATTAGAACTTATCTCTAAAAGTTTAAATTTATATCCATATAAATGAATATATGTTTTTTATGAAGAAAGTTTAATAACATCAACTCATAGAACAAATAATAGGGAATTCATAAAATCAATAAATGGTTGCAGAGGCTCCGATGTGTATCTTTACAAAGGGCGATGTATTTTTTTAAAGTTCAGATGAACTATTGGATGCCAAGGCACTCATGAATTTTAGCTAGTCAATTTGTGGATTGTGAATTGCAAGCCTTATTTTATGTGTAACATTTGGCATATCTACAGGCTTGAAATCTAGAACCAAAAAATGTATCTTCAATTGGTGACACTACTTACTGTTCACTACAGATACAGAGCATATAGCTTTGGCGCCAAGGGTGGATCATAGTCCAGAAAGTTTGTCCACTAATCATGCTGAGTACAGTTCTGCTTTAGCAAGGAACACAAATTTAGACAATAAGGAAACAGATCCCATGCAAATCCTTGATCATGTAAAGATTGTTAATACATGCGAAAGTCCCATGTCTACAATACGAGGGGTTTTGAGAGATTCCAAAGAAAATGATTTGAGGTTCAAGAAAGAGGAACTAAAGAAGGTTGATCAAAGGTTGAAAATGGCCTTTATTGAGTTCTATCGAAAGCTCCGCCTCCTAAAGAACTTCAGGTAATAAACAGCAACTGTCTGAGAAGATTAAAAATGTTTCTTTTGGTTGGTTTTGTTCCTCATTTTGTGTTGAACTGTGACTATTTGCGGACTGTCTGACAGCTATACGAACCTGTCAGCTTTCTCCAAGATCCTGAAGAAGTATGAAAAGGTGATAAGATATATTAAATTCTTTGTACCCTGTGTGACATTGCTATTTCATTGTATTTATTAAATGTTAAATATGCATCTCGGAATAGTCCAGGGCTCGAGCTATTTATAGTTTTATTTTATAAAATATTACAATATACTAGTACTAAACTTTTGTATCATTGTATGTAAATGCAGATTACATCAAGAAGAGCTGCACGGTCATACATGAGAATGGTGGAGAACTCTTATCTCGGAAGCTCTGATGAGGTCTGATTAAAGTTGTTGTAAGTTTATATGAATGCAGATATTTGTTTTACTGTAATTATATCCTCCCTCTAAATGTTGCTAATTACATCTTTGAAGTAATAATTATGTGATTAAGATTTTTGCTGGGAAGAGAGAAAAAATATAAACCACATAGGTGTTTCTTAAAAGGGGAACATGTCAATGTTTTTTAGACCATCAAAGAGGGAAAGTTTGCAAAGTGTAGGACAGAAGAAGTACATTACTAAGTGGTCATGACTGTGTGGGAAACAATGAACAAAGCTACCCATGTACATCTTCTAGGCCCGATAATCCACTTTGTTTGTTTTGTATGCAATTCATGAATCATATACCATAAGGACTTGCCTTTATATACTTTTATTGTAGTACAAAGACATTATAAATTTACAATACACTGCCATAGCAATATGATGCACACATATTCTCAGGAGGTAGTATTTCCCACACAAGATGTTTGGAGGGACCTTTAGGAACTCTAAGTCCTTATTAAACTGTTATTAGAATTGTTCTGTGCTCAAAGATGGTGTTTCCCGGTGTGGTGTTTCCCATTTCAAGTTTCTTGCTTTCAGCTTCCACGCAAAATAATATATTGCACAAGAGAGGATCCATCGTTTCCCCCATCAACTTTCATGTCAGTAGACAGTAATATCCTATAATTGTGAAGTGAAATGGTCAAAGCGACTTTGAACTCCACAACCGCTCCCAAAGCGCCCCTTTAACTTCCATGTAACCTCACAACCCTAAAAGGGAAGCTTGGTGCACATTGGCATCCCTGCAAGGCGAGGGTCTGGGAAGGGTCCCACACAAGGGTGTATAAGGAGCAAGCCTTCCCTTGCCATTTGGAAAGAGGCCGCTCCCAAGACTTGAACCTGTGACCTCTGAGTCACACATTTAAGACGCACAATGTAACTTAGTTAACAAAAGGTTATGACAAAACAACCAATGTGAAGCATATACCAGTATACCTCCATCCCTTAAAGAAATTCCTAGTCTGAATCGCACCCACTTCATGGAAGAGTTTTTCCTTTGACTTCCTGAAATGCCCTTTGTACTAAGGGTAAATATTACTCGGAGTACACTGTTTGATATTGTATAGTCATTATTGTTTGAGGTTGATAGCAATTAATTTACAAAATAAGTAAAGAAGACTTTATTTAGGCACATCCAAAAAGGAATATAGGAAGTCAAATAGTTCTTTAAGGGATGGAGGGAGTAGTATATAGAGTATTGTACTACAAGATGTCATCTACGACTATAAATGTGAGACATTTTTATGTGGCCTTCAGAGTCCTAACATCCCTTATTTTTTCTCAAACTTTAAAATGTTTTGATCATGACGTGAAGCTTTTCTTCCCAATATGTAGATTTGTATTATTTCTGAAATAATTACACTTTTTTATACTTGCTGAAGCATGCTGCTTTTTTAGGTTTGTGGTCTCCTAGATAGCGCCGAGTCTACTTTCATCAAACATTTTTCGAATTCTAACAGAAGAAAGGGCATGAAAAAGTTGCGGCCAATGCCAAAACCTGAAAAGCATCGTGTGACATTTTTTTCAGGCAAGAAAAAGTGTTTCACACAGCATCGTCCTTTAACTTAATCAAAACACGTGTAGTCTATCTTCAATGTTTCATATTTACTTTTCTATTTGTTCTTAATTTCCAGGTTTCTTTTCCGGATGCTCAATTGCTTTGTTGGTTGCTGTCACTCTGCTAAGAGATACTAGAAAGTTGATGGAGGGTGATTCCTCTTATCTGGACAACATATTTCCACTTTATAGGTGAAGGAATACCCCAGTTTTGCATTTTTTATTTTTCATGCTGACCTTAAAAAAGGAAAAAAAAAAGTTCTGTATTTATTACTATCCTAGAGAACTGACCAAATGACATTTCTACAGTTTCTACGCATATATTGTGCTGCATATGCTTCTATATGCTGCAAACTTATATTTCTGGAGGCACTACAAAATCAACTATGCTTTTATATTTGGTTTCAAGCAAGGGACAGAATTGAGCTATCGGGAAGTCTTTCTCCTTAGCAACGGTCTAGCTATGCTTGTCCTTGGCACCTTTTTGGCTCATGTGCACATGAACATCGAATCACGAAGTGAAAAATATAACAGATATCTTGAGTTTATCCCATTAGGATTGGTCGTTGTAAGATTCTATAGATCGCCAAATATCAATTACTACGTCCTTAATACTGCATGTTACAATTACTTCAAGAATTTCATTCTTGCAGGTTCTTTTTATACTACTGTTCTGTCCCTTCAACATTATCTATCGATCAAGTCGTTTCTTCCTCATTAGAACTGTTTCTCATCGTGTCTGTGCTCCTCTCTACAAAGTAAGCATATTTGGTTGGAAAAGAAAAATATACAGATTAGAAAAACATACAGCTTAGCCATTTTTTATTCATTCTTTAACTTATCTGCAGGTCACTCTTCCAGACTTCTTTCTGACAGACCAATTGACAAGCCAGGTCAATTATCCAGTTGGTGTTGGTCTGGTTAAGCTGTAATTTTCTGATCTGTTTTTTTTTTCTTCCTAATTTACAATTTTGGCACCAGGTAGAAGCTATAAGGACTTTGGAGTACTATGTCTGCTACTATGGATGGCACAATCCCAAAGAGAGACAAAACAAATGTCATGGTCACGACATGTATGATGTGTTTTATTTCATCCTCGCATTTTTCCCGTACTGGTTTCGGTTCCTCCAGGTCTGATCGCGGTCACGCTATAACCAGTTAACTTCTAATTGCATTATAACTCCATTTAACTTAATAACTCGCATGTAGTCTATACTTATATCTGTCTTCATGTAGTGTATTCGTCGGCTGTTTGAAGAGAATGACATTGCACATTTGTATAATGGGTTAAGGTACTTCTTGACAATTGTGGCAGTAGCTGTTAGAACAGCTTTTGAACTGAAAGGGAGCTTAAGCTGGAAAGTCTTGGCTATACTAATGTCTGTTCTAGCAACCTTATTGAACACATATTGGGATATCGTTGTAGACTGGGGTCTCCTGCGAAGGAAATCAAGAAATGTTTTTCTACGGAATAAACTCATTGTTTCTCATGCAAGCGTTTATTTTACAGCTATGGTACTGTAAATTTTTTTTGCTTGTGGGTTTTCAAGTTCTTTCTGAATTGATTGTTAATTATATATATAAATCTTTTACCACCTGCAGGTCTTGGACGTTGCGCTTAGATTTGCATGGCTCCAGGTCGTGCTAAAATTTAATGTGGCTTCTTTGCGCGGGAATAGAATATCAAGCATATTTTCCTGCCTGGAAATTCTTCGTCGTGGCATGTGGAACTTTTTCAGGTATATATAGTCACAGTATCTTACTATATATAAGAATTTGGCTAACCATACCTGTTAATGTTATGTTTAAGCATCAGTGAAAAAACATATTTTCCATGATTTTCAAAGAGTAACTAAATCATCAAAGAATTTTTTCACGCGTAACATCCCATCAAAGGACTCCATTGATCATTAAAATAGTGAATGCTGAAAACTACTTAAGATACTGATATTTTAATTCATGCTTAAATCTAACACTAAGACCTATGCTTAGCATTTGCCTACAAATAACAGTAAGCCTTTTTTATTCTTAGCAAAACCCACTTTTGTTAACCTGCTTGTATATTAATGCTATGCATTTGGCTTCTAAGGCCTACTTGTTTTGGACATAAACTTATTTCAGACCTAGACAAGACCAAATTAACAGTTCATTCGAGAGCAGATTTAAAATACACGATATTACTAGTACCAGACCAGAGTAGAACAAAACAGGCCAAACTTAAACATATCAAACATGATCAGCAATGTTCAATCCAAGAGAACAAGGTCTAAGTGGAAAAAAGCATAAATGCACACCCCAGATTACCATTTTTTATTGGTTTCTCTCAGGTTGGAGAATGAGCACCTAAACAATGTTGGGAAGTATCGCGCTTTCAAGTCTGTGCCTCTTCCCTTTAGTTACCATGATGAGGATGGAGATAAGGATGAATAGCTTGTTTGCAATGTTCTTTTCGGGGGGGGGGGGGGGGGGGGGGGGGCTAATCGCATCACTATGTCTTATGTTGGAAATAGTGGAGGTAAGCTAGCTCAAGTTTAAATGCATCGATGCCAATAAGGCAGGTATATAAATACAAATGCAGGTGTATATGAACCTTTTAGCAGAAGAACCAACTGTAAAATACCTAACAAGGAGAGAAAATGGGATAGTTCAACAAAAAAACTGATCTGGGTGAAAACCTGCACTATTTGTCCACCATCACTATATTGTTTCTTTCCCCAAATTTTCAATGAAAATTCTATGCTACTTTTCGTATAAGTTAGTCAAAGGGTCGAATTAAGCTTACATTCAATTAGAAACCACTGTCCCTCATCCCCCATGGCATTCACTACTCATGGAAACAAATAAAAGGTACAAGATTTAAAAGTAAACGTTGGTCTCATTCCTCACTAGGTCATCGAGTATTGCTATGATGTAAATGCGAGGTGATTGATATATTTTAAAACGTATTCAGTTTCTCCAAATATGTCTATGTTTGTTTTTAGTTGTTATATCATACAAAAGAAAAGAAAAATCTTGTCATAGTAAAGTGTTGAAGGATGAAAATAGCATTATTAAAAAGGTGCATTTTACACCCATTTCGTCAAATTAAATAAGATGCACTTCCATGTTGGTATTAATGTTCACTGTATTTCTTGTTTTTTGGTTGACATTATTTTTCTGCCCACTCACGTCAATGCCCTTTGCCACCATCAATGCTCTTGCCATCGTTCATGCCGGTGTTACTACTCAATGTCATTAAACAATAAAAAGAAGCAAAAGGTAATGTTAAAGCACATTCATTCTTACATTATGTGTTGCCTTCGATTCACAATACAACACTAAGGATGGACTCGGGTCGGTTGAATCCCGGTTCTGAGTCGAGATCACCCGGTCCAAAAAAATAAAGAATTGATCGGCACAAGATCGGTTCCTGGTACCGGGTGTTCTGTTTTGAACCCGGACCTGTTATATATTTTTTGTTTTACTCGGTTTCAATTTTAAAAAAAAATCGGCCGGTTTGGGACCGTGAATCGCTCTTGGACGGACAGAGCATGTCCTAGGCCCGCAATCAAAATTTCATGATTTGGTTTTATCCCAAACAGTGTCGAAACTAATTCTGGACTGGGTCGGACCGGGTCCACCCTTATACAACACCTTCTTTCAATGCATTTATTCGTTGCACAAGTTGAATAATGGTGTTTATGCTATCAATTAGAACAAGGAATGGCGGTTGTCCTTGTCCGCTTGAGAGCACAACCTTTGTTCGTTGAGACAATGGGTCCTTCGCCCGTCATCGTCACTCCAGCGCTGTCTTTCTAGCATCCCATCAATCGTAATTTCAAGAACAAAAGGAAGAATAACGAGAAAGAGAAGGAGAAGAAAAAGAGCAGGCTAGAGGCTAGCGAGTGGTTGGAGGTTGATGAGGACATTATTCTATGTTCATGGACACATATGTAGATGGAATTCCCTCCAACTAAGGGGCCCGACCGCCTTGCATAAGATGGTGGTCACCTCTAGGGGTTGGGCTCGACTTGGCAGCTTAGGACATTTGGCACGACACGTCTTCCTTTGGACGTTCGGCCTCTGGTACCTCGATCTCAGTATGCGGTATGCACAACTTTGTTTTGCACGACTCGAGATTTTTTAATTTACCTCGTCATCCTAAATCGTAAACACTAAACTCTAAACCATAAACCCTAAAATTTAAACTATAAACCCTAACCTTTAACTCCTAACCCATAACCCTTAATCCTTACCCCTAAGATGGATTCATCTTATGAAATCACTTGTCGTGAACTCGTGATCCATTTGTTTGATCATCAAATTTCCGATTAATTTCAAATTTGTCATCCCTAAAAAATTATTGTGCACAAATTTCTAATGTTGCTCGTTTATTACTCTACTTTTGAATTTTGATATATATTTAAAATAAGATATCTTATCTTCGAACATATTGAATTGAGGCCCTATCGTGTCTATATACTTTGGCCTAAGGGATCAATCCAAATTGGCCCACATCTCATTAATAGGGTTGGGCCTAGACATGCTTACAAATAAAATACAAAATTCTTGTACGGAGTAGTAAATTAGTTGGAAAAAAACATATTTTTAAGTTTTTGTAGTACGGCGACTAGGGTTCTCCTCATCGCATCGGAGCGGTGAAGGCCTTAGGTTCCACGACGGCGGCGGTCCTAGTGGGTCTAGGTTTATTCGGCGGGCGGCACTATAGTTTTCTCGGCGCTTCAGTGTCCCGGATTTTGCTAGTTTTTTCCTCATCTGGAGGAAGGGGTGGAACACGGGTGCATTTGTGCTGGGAGGAAATTGGCGAATCTCAATTGCAGTTCAAGGGAGATGATAGGGATCTGGAGATTGTTCGTGTTCGGACTGGTTGTGCTTGTGCGGTATCTTGGCCAAGAGAAGGAGGCGAATCATGGGCAGATCAAGGTGTTGAAAGAAGAAGATGAAGTGATGAAGATCCGCCCCCCTCCTGAACCACCGCCATGCCGGAATTGGGTGACTATGGATAGAAACAACGCGCTGAAAGATTGGATTCAGCTGCTCAATAAGTTCATTCCGCTTAATTTCATTATCCCCATTTTTAGACTTTTTGCTAAGAACTAAGAATTTCGTTGTTGTCGTTTTGTTTTTTGCTTTAGCTTATGGTAATAGGTTTTTTACGTTGATCAAGGGTTCGGCTAGTTTTGATATTGTTAGTGGGGGACAAATCTATTTTTTCAGCAGTAGCTGTATTAAGCCCGTCTGGTGGTTAGCGATTCGTATTGCTCCTTTAGGGGTTGTCGTATGTATGTCTAATTGTAGGGCTATTAGTAGTAGTTGGAAGGTGAAGTTTGTTGTCAGTTCTGGTCACTTTGAGATTGATGTAACGATCCTGATTCTAATGATATCGATATAGTCGTTTTCCTTTCAAAAAAAAGTTTTTGTAGTTGGGTGAGACCTACAATTTGGTCTAGGGTTTTGGTGACCGACGACGCGTCCGGAAAGAGAAAATGTTTTTCCTAACTTCGAGCACAACAAATTTGTTCATCTCTTAGAGCATCCTCATTGATACTACTCAAATAAACAGTTTTTTTTGTACCACATCATTGTCACATATAAAATCATAAATGATATCAAATATTCTTAACTTCTTCTCAATCATGATCTTAGATTATTGTAATTTTTGTATAAAACGCATTAAAAGAATCTCTCTCCTACAAATTAAACATACACCTTTGTATTGTAATTAATGCACCAGCGTATACTTTTTTTTCTTCTATTGTATCATGAGGGAATTATTTTGTCTTTTGTTCAAGTCATAAGTTGTATTCTAAAAAATAATGTAATAAGATTTTTTTATTCAAAATCATGATTAATATATACGTGTGTGTATTTTAAATATATATACTTATTTTATTAAGTATTTATAATATTTTAAATATAATTGTTTATATTTATCTATATTTTATTAAGTATTTATAATATTTTAAATATAATTGTTTATATTTATCTATAAAATAGATGTATTGTGTCAATTGTATTTAACGTAATCAATCAGTCAAATTTAATCAGCTTTAAAAATGATATTTAAACAACAATGCATAACATAAAAATATAGAAAATATGACTAATAGCCAAGTAACTTGTGGTCTGATGACATCGCTGTGACACTCTCAAAGAGGTGATCACAGGTTCGAATCTCAATGATGTTAGTCTTAACATAAAACACATACTATAATAGGTCTGGAAAATTTTCAATAAAGAAAAAGAAAAAAAGAAGAAAATAAGGGTAATAAATATACTATTTAATTGTTAGGTTGTTGCCGTAATGTGCCCAAATGTGTTCAACCAAATCATGTTGAAGTTGGTGATGTAATTGAGAATCTCTGATTTCGGAATTGAGACGAATATATTCTTGGAATGCTAGGGGTGCACCATGATTTATAATTCGTCGATCTTCATCATCAAGTGCACCATGTTGATCGTCACACCAATTTATCGCATTATCTCCGTCTTCAATAATCATGTTGTGCAAAATTATGCATGTGTACATAATATCACGCAAGTTCAATCTATCCCAATAACGTTCAGGATATTTTATAATTGCCCAACGAGACTGTAGTACTCCAAATGCTCGCTCCACGTCCTTTCTTGCGGCTTCTTGCATTTCTTTAAAAAAATTCTTTTAAGATCTTGGGGGCATGAAAAACTTTTAGCAAAGGTAGACCATTCTGGGTATATCCCATCTGTTAAATAATATCCTTTCGTGTATGGTGTGCCATTTACCATAAAGTTAACTTCGGGAGCAACACCTTGCAGAAAATTATTAAATAGTGGAGACTCATTGAGCACGTTGACATCATTGCGTGATCCTGCTACTCCAAAAAAGGCGTGCCATATCCATAAATCTGCAGACGTAACAACTTCAAGCATAATGGTTGGAACCCCGTGGTCACCTCGAGTAAATTGACCCTTTCAAGCGATGGGGCAATTCCGCCATTCCCAATGCATACAATCAAGACTACCCAGCATGCCAGGAAAACCATGCCTCCGCTCATGAATTTCAAGTAAATGTATTATGTCATCTGCATTAGGCCTTCTCAAGTATTGATTACCGAAAAGTTTGACCACACATTGACAGAAATTCTTCAAACTTTCTATACTAGTTGTTTCATCCATTCTTAAGTACTCATCCCAACTATCCACGGGAGTTCCGTATGCCAGTTGACGGAGGGCAGCTGTGCATTTTTGTAGTGCTGACAATCCTTTCTTTCGGCATGCATCTTCCCTTTGCTGAAAAATAAATGGAATAATTTTCAACTGCATGGACTATTTTAAGAAATAACGGCTTATGCATTCGAAAGCGTCGACGGAAATAGTTAGGAGGAAAACAGGTTGTTCTGAGAAGTAATAATCATTATAAAGATGCAATTGGCCGCTTTGACGATCACGGTCGATGTAAGCTCTCTCTTTTCGTCTAGCTTTTGAGCTTTCACCACTTTCAATTTGCCTCTCCACCTCCTCAAGTACGTTCAGTTTTAGAATGGTCAACGAATCATTATCACTTTCTCGTAACCGGTTAATCCAGTACTTTCGTGCCATGCGTAGTTCATCAGAATTTGGATTTGTAGACATTTTTTTATGATGAATATAAGTAGTGTTGTTGTAAGATAAATTTGATGCGTTGATGAAAGAATGAACATGTGTCTTTTCTTATGTTGTATATATAACATTTTAAAAATTTGTAAACGGCTTGTTTGTAACGGCTAGTTTGTAACGGCTAGTTTGTAACGGCTAGTTTGCATTTTTTTTATAATTTAAAATATTATAAAACATACGGAGTATATAATGACTTGGTTGACAAGATTAGAAATGTACCAGACAACTAGTTTATAATTTATTTAAAATATTTTTTACGGCTCAATCCTAATTGCTAATTTGTAGTATATATTTAAACCATAATATCTGTTTTATATTGTTAATAATGTTTGAAAATATTTGTAGAAACTTATAATGTTTGATGTATCAAAATCTATTTCATGAGACACTTCTATATCACCATCAAGATCTATATTATTTGTCCTTGTCTCTATGGAGTGTAACGGAAACTGGCTCACTTGATAGAACACGGCATTTTCCGGTCTTTTTGTGTGCAAGGCGTAGCGATATTGTTTGACTCACCCGGTGGGATGCCTATAGGTGTTGACTGATGAGATAAGTGATTATGAGACATACAATGACTTCCATATCTCGTTCTATTTTCCGCTCCCGGAACGTAATTTGGAGGTGTGGTCACATGGTTAGACATGCTTGAAAAGGTCCTGGAAACTTGAAAGTTTGGAAAATATTGTGGAAACGGAAGCATAAAATTCGGATGAGTTTGAGATGTTTAGATTGATGATGATGATTGAGCTCCAAATAGAGAATTTTCAGAAGGTGCATGATCAACATTCCCGGAAAATTTAGGGAGTTCTTAAAAAAAGACTATTATTTTTATCCATTTGTGACTTTGCTAGATGAAAATGAGATAGACAATAGTGTATACATTCTTACAAATCAAAATAAAGAATATTTATATACTAAACTAAGTTGACCGTTGTGGCTTCGTTTTAATTTTTTAATTTTTTTTTAAATTCAATTAGGATTGAAATCTTTTCAAATTAAAAGGTAGTATACGGGGAGTATGGGGAGCCTGCCACCTTTTGAATCAACGAATCTTTTAATTTGAATATACGAGTAGAAATATGGGGAGCTACTGACTACTAACCATGCATTTTAAAAGTCCCGATTTTTAAAATGGGGAGCTAGTTTTGATACCCGATTTTTTAATAAATAATCTTTAATTTGTAAATAATTTCACCATCTCAATCATAATCTAAAAAAACATCCACATCATCAAATTAATCTCTAAATAATCTAAATAATGGGGATGCTCTTATATTTTTTTTTAGGAAAATTTATCATCGAGTTTCATTTGGGGCTGAAAACTAGGACAAACAACTCATATTTTTAAATTTTTGCATGCATAAGTTACACGCACATGTGAAATCGGAATTAAAAAATTGTTTTCTTAATTTCCGGACGGTAAATATATTTCTTTTGTGTCATTTAGCCCCACTTCGCTAATATTTAATCTAATGTAATCCGTTTTTAACTCAACTCAACCTATATTGCTAATCTATATAGTGTATCCTCATGTTTTTTCAATTCAGTTTTTAGTTTCACCAACTTATCCCTATTTTAAGGCTCTGTTTGCAACCACTTGTGCTTAAATAAAAGTACTTTTTGGAAAAAAGTGATTAGTAGTAAAAGTTGGTAGTGTTTGGTAAAATAAGTGCTTTTTGTGTAATAGAAAAAGTAAAAAGTAGATTCTACACGAAAACCGAGAAAGTAAAAGTTGATATTGTTTGGTAAAATAAGTGCTTTTTTCTTTAAAAAAAGCCAAAAGCACTTAAAATAATAGTTTGCAAACAAGCCCTAAGTCTCCAAGGTCCCTCTACTGCCGCACGGCAGCAACCGCTTTATTTTACGGAGTATTTATTAGCGCCCTCCAAGTCCCATGTATCTCTTGGTCAGCATAAAAAATAATAAAGTAAGAAATCAATGGAGGGTTTTTTACGAGAATATTACTAAAATAAAACTTATTTACATAAATATGACTATTCATTACTACAACGTAGTGCTGTGGTAACTAAAGTTCAAAACTTGAACATGAATTACTATGATTTCATTACTACTCTAGTAATGAATCATATTTTTGTAAACCATATTTATTTTGGTCATATTTATGTAATTATTTCATCAAGGGACAACGTATAAGCAACATTGTGTATAAATAATTGAATATAAAGGCTTTGTGAATATTTATTAGTACAATATTTTAGATTTTTTTCTAAAATATTACTAAATAATCAATTGATAAAAATGTGATTATGAATTACTACGTGAAAGTTTTATTGTCGTCACTATAGTTTAACATTTGAATAGAATTATAGTCACTAAAGTTATTCGGATCACATTTTTGTCTAATACTTTTTTATATATACATTTGGAATTATTTCAATGTTTTATATTCATTCTTTTATTTTTTATACAAATTGTCAATAAGAAGAATCTTGTCATATTTATTACATTTAAATCAAACACGTCTTAATATATACTTCAAGGTTGAAATTTCAGTATTCCTTCAACAATATTTAGACGGTGTTTCAATATATAGATTTTTAAATGATGTTCTTAGCTTCAATTCAAACTCACAGTACATGAGCGCTAATAACAAAACTGGGGAAACATGTCTTAGAAACGAAAGCCCTCACTGGACCGAGTAGAAGGAATAAATTAAAATTAACTTCAAAGGAATTAATTATCAATCTTAGTATGTTTTGATATAATCATCAATTTCGGTACAAGGGATGGCATATAGGTTTCGGTTCGGTTTGGAACAGATTGGAAGAATTATATATATATATTACCAAACAAAAATCATACTATCTTTCGGTTTGATTTGGTTTGGTTCGGTTCTTTTTCAATATAATATATGTGTATTTTATCGAATTTCTTTAATTCGATTTGGTTTTATTCGATTTTTTCTCGGTTTTAGTTCGGTTCGATTCATTACAGGTTGGAAGAGTTACTACCATACTCAAACCAAATTACATATGATTCAGTATCGGTTCGATTTAGTATGGTTCGGTCCGGTGTACTATTTGCACGTCAACTCAGATAATTAACTATTTAACCTCTTTTAGCTATTAATGTTTACCATTTAATTTCATATCAATATACTCGGATACTCCCGAAGCATGCTCTGATATAGGGGTTGGCATTTTCAAACAGGGTGGTACCATGACATACCAATATCAAACAGTGTCACTTTTTCTAAGTATTTAATAGAAAATTAAAGTTTAAATATCCTAAAAAAATCCACACAATTTATCAAATTTCGTATTACATAATTAATAAATTTCATATAAACTATAATAGTACAAATTAAATAATTAAATCATACATCAGTCTGATTCCAGGCTTCCTATGAATCAGCAAAGCCGGTGAAAGTGTGAAGGCACTACTCAAAGTAATGCTATAAATTCAAAGTAATGGTATAAATGTACATTTAAATAATTAAACCATAATTCGGTCTGGTTCAATTTGGTACCGGTTTTCATTTTATGAGAACCGGTCATGGCATTGTTTAGAATCGGTACGGTCTGATTCGGGACAAAAAATTTGAAATCCGTTTCAAACCCCGTTTTTTGGTGCGGTACAATACCGGTCCGATTCGGTACCATGTCAGTTCGGTATTTTTGTTCACCCCTACTCCGTTTTCTTGAATGAAAACAATCAATATATTAATTCAAACAATCGTTTGCCAATTGACTTGAAATACAACTTAGGGTACCATCAAGGTAACCACACCCCGACTTGGATAATTAGACCCCAGCAACCTTACGAGTTACACGATTCGCGAATCGTTTACGATATTGGACAATAAATCTAGCTTCATTACGAAGAATGTGTCTAATATCACCAATGATAGTGTCAAAATATGAGTCTCCTGAATCTTGCCCTAGTCTTGTTGTAATCAGATGGACGTCTGTTTCCATTACAACTCTGTTCCATACTTGATTTTGTGCCCATGTAGCAGCCGCTCTAACTCCCAATTAAGTCCCAAAGCCTCTGTGATGCTTGCTGACCATTCTGTTGTATGATGTTCCCATCCTCCTCCAATAAGCTCGTCGTTGTGATCTCTAGCAACCCATCCCCAAGCTCTGCATATCTGATGATCATCTGTGGCTCAATCGACATTAATTTTGATTGTTCCAGAAGAAGGCTTAACACACCGAGTCTCCTCCGCTGCTGCTTCCTGCGCTCCCTTCGTGTTCTGAGCAGCCCGCCATCCTAGTAACACTGAAACTCCCATGTTTATCACCTCTAAAGCATTAAAATAATGATTATTCCACACCACCTCGTTCCGCTCCTTCCATATGTGTTATAGTGTGACTATAAATTTGCATAAATCCTCTTCAGCTATGGTGGTAAGAAGTTCCTCCATCAACTCCTGCCATGAGGACACAGGCCGTCAGAATTCAATTCCAGCTTTTTCCCAGACTATAACCACCACCCGATAATATTTAAATAGATGGATCCTAGACTTGTCATCCTCATTGCACAATTTGCAGATACCCGGTATACTCACCTCTCGTTGTCTTAGCTTGTCCGTGTAGGTAACTTTTCTATCATAATTGGTCAAAAAAATGTTTAATTTTTTTTGTGGCAGAAAAAACCCACATCTTGATCCAACCCATCGAACTATCCTCCACAATTTCACCTATCAGCCTCATGTTTCGAATTTAACCGTGTACTATCCCCGGGAATCCCCTCTCAACCAATACCCATCTTCTTAGCTCTCTACAATTAAAGAGAAGGGTGACAACTCCGGTACCTTTCTAAAAACAGAGGTATCGTACCTAGCATTCATTTGATTGGACCACATTACTTTATCAATTTTAATTTAGATTTAAATAATTTAACTGCTACCTTTTCATTGGTCCATGTGGACAAAGGTATGGTACCTTATGGGTACCATAGAAACTACCTAAAGAGAATACTCAAAATAGTTGAACTGTTCATCATTAAAGATGATCTGGCCCTTTCCAAATTCCAATCCGACCTATCCTCTTTAAACAAAGCTATTACCGTCAGTGAACGTAGCTCAACTGGTAGATAGGGGGTGCAACAAGGGGTAAGTCTCAGGTTCGAATCCTGGCAAGTGCGATGAGAGGTTAATATGCTAAAAATGCATAGGGCCTCTAAACTCTGAAGTACCAGAGCCAGAGATCCACTCTTTACCAAAGAGAGATATCCTGCCCATTTCCAACCCGCCTCCCCCTGCTCCGATATTACACTAGTTTATAATAAGTATAAATTAAAATGAAATTTAAGCTACTACCACCATCTCATTCAAATATTCTCATCCACTATTCACATGGTCAATATAAACCATTTTTAGAAGTTGTTCTCTTTGTCTTATTCTTATTACTTATTTCTTATTCTTATTTTATTCAGATCAAACCATATCAGAAAAATTCAGATCAGATCAGAAAGATTCGGATCAGATTAGATAAGAAGCATTCAAATTAGATCAGAAAGATTCAGATCAGATCAGACCAGATCAGAAACATTCAGATCAAATCAGATCAGAAAAGTTCAAACATGATTTATCACTTTTATTATTATATTAATTATAATTAATATTATTACTATTATATAATAATTATTATTAAACAATATATTATTGATAATAATAATATATTAATAATAATAATAATAATATTATAATAACAGTAATAATATAATAAAAGTAATATTATAAATAATAATAATAATATATTATTATTAATATTATATAATAATAATTATAATATTAATGGACCACATAAAAGACATTGATGGACCTTTAATTTATTTAAGGATTGGAGGGGAGGTTGTGGCACTGTGCAAAATATAATACACGACATCTCCAGCTCAACTGCTCTGCAGAGGTATAATGAACTAATCGATTTCTTCAGAGATGTATAGACAATTCCAAGGGATAACACCTAAATCTATTCAATCTATTCAGTGGAAATTGTTCAACACCATGAACAAGAAGAGGAAGGGTTGTTCTCAAATGAAGTTGATAAGTTTAGAGATCAATTTTTGGATGATTTTCGTCAAACTTTTACATTTTCTGCCAAACTTTTATTTTTTACATCCATCTCTTAAAATCCACATTGTACATTTTTCCGGATTATATCCACTTCACGGAGGAGCTGCAATCCTTCGTTTTTATGAGTTGATTGATTCCAATGTAATTTCAGACTGGATACCTCTTATTACTCCATTCTATTAGATATTCCTCTCATTTATCCATCCTAACATATGATTCCTCTTAGTAATCCAATCCATTTTTATTATTTTTGCAGCATATAAGTTCACTTGGAGGTTGTTGCTAATGTAGGTGGTCGGTATTGCTTTCGGTTCAATTTGTATTTCTCTATCTTCCATCATTTTTGTTGTTATAGGACTTTACAAATCCATACTTTACCTAATTTATGTACCAGAATAAATGATTACATAAATGATATAGAAAACTAAATAAGTGTAATTTGGATCAAATTCTGTTATACTTCGTAATATATTTTACGATTTATAGCAGCCATTAGTACATGATGTATTTTATTTTTTATGCTCATCCTTTAGAATAATCAGCAAAATCAAATGAACTACTTCGTTGTGTTATTAATGTGCATCTGCCTTTTAAAGGATTGGTTGATATGAGTTCTTTCCCATGAATAAATGATTGATTGATTATTGATATATTTTAGAAAAATATTATTCAATTTTGACATACATGATTGATCATCTTTAAATCATTATCATCTTAAGTCTTAACCTATTGAAAAAGCAAGAATATAAATAACATATATTGGAGGAATGACTCGACTCTCATACTGATGGAAAACTATACTAAAAATGAATATATGCCGAACGTTTTTAATTAATTAGTACGGAGTAGTTTTTATATTTTACAACATGTTTTTGTTCAAAATGTACAAAAAAAAGTACAGTCGCTTTAGTAAATGGTAAGAATTTTAAACTAATTAGTAATGTAATTAACTAAGGGTCATGTACAAAAAATAAAAGAAACAGTTTCACTATGTGAGTAAGGGCCTGTTTACTTTTGACTTAATGGACTTAATAGAAACCGTGACTTATTCACTCAGCCATATGTTCATGTTTACTTAGGACTTAATGTAAAATGTGACTTATTCGCTCAGACCTTTTGTGACTTATTCATTCAGCTCGCTATTAGTTGTCCTTACCGTACATACATCTCCATTTATAGGAGTTTCCCTCACCCCAGCTTCTTTGTGCTTGCTCTTGAATTTAATCGCCGACACCAACCTTCGTAGGCGATACCTGCCTTCTTCATCACCTGATTTCAGCGGCGACCATCACCTGTCTTCTTCTCCACCCTTTCATCTCCAATCGCGGATACCTGCCTTCATCATCATCTGATTTCAGCGCCTAACATCACGTGCTTTCTTCTCCACCCCTTCACCTGCTTTAAAGTTGAGGAAATTTGCAGGAAGAATCGAACCATTAACTTTCGCCACCACTGAGCAATATTATAATCGGCAATCGCTGCTTTTCTTTAACAAATTTCAGGTTTCTAAAACCTCAGATCGATCAGTTACAATTTCTTCTTCGGTTCATCAGTATCTTGAGTTTTGTATTATACTATTATCTACCAGTGACCATTGAAATTAGTATCAATTTTATTCTAAAAAAATATTTTGAAAAATTCTTGCTATGAAAAAAATATGTGTTCAAATTTTGATTAGCCTTTAGGAGAATAACCATCACCCCAAAAGTTTATAGCTTCCCAAGAACCTGACTGTAAATAAGTAAATTGGAGCTGCCAAAATTGATTGTATTTTAGATAATTGGGATCAATTGAAGCTGCCTAAATTTCTTGCATAAACCCTAATTTGGCTGTATGTATACGTATTTGTTCCAATCGTGTTTATCATACTGGCTAGTATAGGGGATCTTTAATAATAGTGCAGTGATAGTTCTGTACTTTTGTATTAGGATATGAGCTATTAGGCATCTTTTTTGTAGTCATATTGCAGATTTGAACACTGAAGAGGACAAGTTGAAGGTCAAGAATGTGGAGAAGAAATAGATGGAACACAATGGGTCAATTTAGTGGAGTAGAAATATATTATTGTCCAAGATATTTTACAGTTGTAATTGTAGTGGTTGTATTTGGACTATTCAGACCAACTTTTGTATTCTTATTCTATTACAAAAAAAAATAGGGAAAAATAATAAAAATACCCCAAACTTTGAAGGGGTGTAAGGTGAACACCCCAAACTTGCATATGTAATTTAAATACCCCAAACTTTATATAAAAAAGTTATTTTTGCACCATCGTCATGTATTATTTCTTTCACAAATCTAAATTTGTGGGGTTAATTGCATAATTTAAAATAGAAAATTTAAAGTGTTGCAATTATATAGATTGCGGGTAACATTATTTATTTTGCAATGGAAGTTTAGAATGTTGATTGTGTCTTCATGAATTCTAATATATTTTATTTTATGTAATTAACACCATAAATTTACATTTTTGAAAAAAATTAATACTTGACTATGGCACTAAAATAACGTTTTATACAAAGTTTGGGGTATTTAAATTACATATGCAAGTTTGGGGTGCTCATCTCACACCCCTTCAAATTTGGGGTATTTTAATTATTTCCCCCCAAAAATATGATAATGTTTCACAACATAGAGTATGATATTGTGTTGTTGTTTTGTAGTTTTTGACTTATTAATGTGTATTAATTTTTAAAATTTGATAAATTTAATATATTGTCATAGTATTCTTGAATTTTTGCCGTCCTATATATTTTGTGAATTTAATATGTTGTAGTTATTTTGGAACAGAAAAAGTAAACATATAATATATATTCAGCATCATGGACAGAAGGGTAAATTAGTCACTTGATCCGATTCAGACTGCACATTCAGGACTCAAAGTGAATAACTTGTTATTCTAGTGTGACTTAATCCAGACAGACGTCTTAATCAATACAGACATCTTAATCCAGACAGGAATTAATAGAAAAAAAAGTAAACAACCCCTAAATGCATGCTAGTTGTTTTTTACAGGCATCACAGTGACTCAGTTGGTTATTTATATGCATTTGTTATTATAGGTTAAGATCATCCACATGTAATGGCGGATCCAGGCATCAGAGCTCAGGGTATGCACATATATATAATATGTAGCAGTTAAAATAAAATTACGATGCTACATTACACCGACAACACGACCCAAAAAATAATATGGAGAAATACACATTCAAATTTGCTAAAAATACTGATGTAGAGAAAAAAGAGGACTCATGCCCAATTACTTAAAAATAGCTTAAAAGGTTGAAATTGGATGGAGGACAAAGAAAAAGGCCGGGGGATGCTCAATGCTCTGCTGGACTTTGGAGGGATTCAAAATTAAATTCAAATATTTGGGCTTAACTAGGCCTACAATGTAGGGCTGTTAACGAACCGAGCTTTTATCGAACTATTCGAGCTCGAGCTCGTTTTCGAACCTAACGAGTCGAGCTTAACGAGCTTCGAACTCGAACTCGAGCTGAGTTTTAAGTTCGAAAAATTAATCGAGCCGAGCTCGAACATAGTAGTTTTCGGCTCAGTTCGAACTCGAGCCTATCGAACACCCTAAAATTTTAAATATAATTTTTATATATGTCAAAATTTAAATATAATTAATATGTTTTTATGAATTTAAATATGATTATTAATGAACCGAATACTTGTCGAACCATTCGAGCACGAGCCTATTAACGAGTATCATCTAAAATTTTAAATTCGGGCATATTTATCGAGCTTATCGAGCGCTCGGTTCGAACATCGAACGCCTATCGAGCCGAACACGAGCCTCATTTGTAAAGCTCGCCGAGCTTTGAGCTCGAACCCGAACACCCCTTATTCCTTAACGAGCCGAATTCGAGCTTTGGGTGTTCGGGCTCGGTTCGACTCGTTAACAGCCCTACTACAATGTAGGAATTAAGGGTGTTAAAAAAATTGAAGTGATGCACTTTCAAGAGAATCGAACAAGGGACGTGTAGCATCTAGGATCCTTTTAAAGGACAAATAACAAGTTTTGAGGTGTAGCCTGTGCTATCCCTCAATATACTATAGGTCCGCCCCTGTCCACATGTTCATTTAGGAAGTAGAATAAGACTTTTGGAAGTGACATAAAAGTTATGTTTGGCACGCATAAGTCCGTGCCTTCTAACTTTTGTACTCTTCAAAAAGTCTCTAAAAGCTTCTAGTTGTATGTTTGACATGACAATTTTTAAGAGCTTTTCAAAAATTAAAAGATCTTTTTTCAGATGCTACGGGGAGTAGCATCTGAGAAAAGTCCGTGACTTTTAGTACTAATTAGTCCTAACAGCTGTATACCAAACCGATCTAAATCAAACAGTCAACTATTTACCAAACTACTATCACCTTTTTTAAGACCTTTTCAGTCACTAAAAGCTAACCGTTATTAAAAAGCTTAAGAAAGTATCTTTTCAGATAGTTGTGCTTGTGCCAAACATACTCAAAGTAGAGGTTCCTACATTACTAATTACTCATTCTTTATTTTCTCTTGAGAATAGTTAACTAAGAATTTCTATTGGACAATTCTTTCTAAAGAAATAATTGTCCAAAAAAAGAACTTCTATTGGAAAAAATAAACCATGTAATTATTCATGCCTAAAAAGAGGCTTTCGGATGCATGTATGGAAGTTCTTAGTCAACTTAATCGACTAATTGGTTTATTAATTTATTAGAAATTCTCAGTCAGCTCATTGGCTTAAAATCAAAGATTGAAGGTTATTTTTAAATAATGTAAATATGCTGAATAGTTTAGTGTAAAAAGGTGAAAATTCAAAATGGCTAGAGACCAGGGGTTTTGTGGAAACCATTAGCACAGTTTTATGCTGCGGGTTCGAAGGTGACAAATCCATTTGATTTAAAGTTCGTGAATATGTGACGAAGAAAGACCGAATTCCAAAAATACTAAAAAAAAATTCTCTTCAATAATTTATAATTTGTGTGCTTATATATTAAACTCTTAATATTTGTTATTATTTATTTATTTATTTATTTATTTATTTATTTATTTATTTATAATTCCTCTCATTTGTGTGATAAATTATACTATAATTTGTAAATGTTTGATAATTAACATTTAAAATAGATACATATTACATCTCGTGCAACGCACGGGTGAAATACTAGTAATAATAATATATTCATAATAATATTATTATAATAACAGTAATAATGTAATAAAAGTATTATTATAAATAATAATATATTATTATTAATATTATATAATAATAATTATAATAATAAAATTATTATATTATTATATATTATTATTATTATGTTATTATTATCATTATTATTATTATATGATTACTAAACTTATAATAATATTATTATTAATATAAATATTATAATTTTAATTTTAATTATTAGTATTATTACTAATATTATTATTATCGTTATTATTATTATTATTATTATTATTATTATTATTATTATTATTATTATAAGGGGTAATTATATTTATATTTATAATTATAAATTTAATTATAATTTTAGAAATAGATATTATAATATAATTACAATTAAAAATTATATAAGTAATTATAATTCGAAATATAATTAAAATTATAATTGTATCTATAGTTATGATTAGTCTAATAGGTGTACTTATTATAACTTTAATTTTAATTTTAATTATAATTATAATATATTTATAATTGTATTTAATTTATATTTGTAATTACAATTATAATTTTAATAACTATAATTATAAATATAGAAATATTCAAATCAGATTTGATCAGAAAGATTCAGATAAGATCGGAAGGATTCGTATCAGATTAGAAACATTCAGATCAGAAAGATTCAGATCAGATCAGAAAGATTCAGATCAGATAAGATCATATAAGAACTTAAAAAATTCAGATCAGAAACATTCAGATCATGTGAAGAGAACAACTTCTTAATCATTTGCCTTATATATCAAATTTTTATAAAATTTACATTTTTTTAACAAACTTGGAGCGGTTTTAATATAGTTTTTATTTATTAAAAAGGGAAAACTGTCAAATAGGTCCTCGAACTTTCATAAAAATGTCAATTAAGTCCTTCTATAGGAGGTTTTGTCCGGTCATCGCGATTTGGGGAAGTTCCCGGTGAAATTTTTTGATGAAATGTTTTGAGCATCTTACTCACCAAGTCTAGTTTACTCATACCAAATTTAAGCTAAAAATTCAATCGGGAACACATTCAAATTAATTCTTGAAGATAACTGCGCATTTTTGTGTTCTCGAATTAATTTGAATGCGCTCCCGATTAAATTTTTAGCTGAAAATTGGTATGAGTAAACTAGACTTGATGAATAAGATTCTCAAAAAAATTCATCAAAAAAATTTCATCGGGAACCGCCCCAAATTGCGAAGACCGGACAAAGTCTCCTATAGAAGGACTTAATTGATTTTTTTATGAAAGTTCAAGGACCTTGACAGTTTTCTCTCTTAAAAGTAATCAAAGCTTGAAGAAGGAATAAATTGTTTATCCTCCTTCAAGGTGGAACCTCTCTATGGACTATGGGACCATTGGGACGGAGGAGTATATTTTACAGTGAAAATTCAATCTCTCATGCCCGCGCCCCTGTTCGTCTTCCGCCTTGCCTGTCCTGTTTTCCTTGACCGACCTGGTGCTGCAGCTTGTAATCGGCGGGTTTGAAATTAAGAGTGCTGATTTTTTTATACTTAACCCAAACGAGGCCGTTATCAGTCCAGAGCCCAAATGCTGAAATTGTCTGAAAGGCCGAGGGAAGAGGACGTGAAGCAGTGAGGAGCTGATTGAGTGATTTGGGTCTGCCGATTGGGTGAGGAACGGCGAGCGTCTGGCCGTCTTTGCTTGAGCTTCAACTCTTCACTGTTTCAGGTTTATTATTTAGTTGTGCAGCTTGCGATTGATTCATTGTTTTAGTTATTCAACTAGTATAGTACCCGTGCATACGCACGGGAAATAGCAGTTGGTCCATATATTTTACTCATTATGTAAATAAACATTAAAATAAGAAATAACTTCTTAGATTATGCATTTTTTAAAAATAAGGTTACAATGAATATTATATAAGCCATAAAATAAATATTCAATGAAAAGTATATAAACGAAAATTAATTGACAACACTCATTAGAATTTGCTACCTATTACTTTTTATGATTAAATTAATTTTAAAATTAAATAATATTCTAAAAAAGTGTGTACAATAACTGAATGACATAAAGTTTAAGTGAATACAATAAATATTAAAACTAAAAAATATTAGTTAAATAAGACTTGTTAATCATTAGTTAAATTAGTGCTATCATATAAGAGAGAAAATTGTTCTCGCTCAATTGTTAGCCGACTTATCTTTTAGCACCTAAAAGCAATATGTATGAGAGAGATAATTTCACCGCTTAATTGTTAGCCCACTTATCTTATATATGAAAGCATGCATACATGTGTGAGAGAAAAGTTTTCACTCAATTTTTAGCCCGCTTATCATATACCTAAAAGCACTTGGCATGAGAAAGATAATTATACCACATAATTGTTAGCCAACTTATCTTATACTTAAAAGAACTACATATATGATAGAAAGTTCTCTCGTTCAATTGTTAGCAAACTTATCTTCTAATATCTAAAAAAACTACATATGAGATAGAAAATTCTTTCGCTAAATTCTTAGCAAGTTTATCTTCTAATATCTCAAAACACTACATAATAGAGAGAGAGAATTCCTCCACTCAATTATTATGAAGTTTATCTCGCTTAATTGTTAGCAAGTTTATATTCTAATACCTAAAAGCACTCCATATGAGAGAAATAACTATTCCACTCAATTCTCATGTTCAATTGTTAGCAAACTTATCTTGTAATACCTAAAAACACTACATAACCAAGCATTCCAGCTCAGCTGGTTGTGAGGTTACTGTGCCTAGTGGGAGGTCTCGAATTCGAATCCCGCTAGGCACACAAGAGTTGGAAACTCAATGGAGTGAGTTTCAGCCCTGATTACTCCAGGCTATCCCCCCCCCCCCCGACCCCCCAGAGCAAAAAAAAGGGGAAAAAAACTAAAAACACTACACATGATAGAGAAATTTTATCCACTACTTATGAGTGAGAAATATTCTCTCGTTCAATTGTTATGCGGTTTATCTTATACCTAAGGACATTACATATGAGAGAGAAATTCCTTTCGCTCAATTTTTAGTCGGCTTATCTTATACTTAAAAAACTACATTTGAGAGATAAAGTTTCTCCGCTCAATTGTTAGCAAACTTATTTATCTCCTAATCTTCTAATAATACCTAAAAGCACTATATATGAAAGAGAAAATTTCCCCGGTCAATTGTTAGCCTGCTTTTTCTTAAACATAAAGGCACTAAAAAATACTACCTCTGTCCCGGTGGACTTTTCCAAGTTTGAAGTAGTCAAGTATGTAATAAATAAGAAAAGTAAAAACTGTGTGATTGAGGTTTGTTCAGAGGAGAGAGAAATGTGAGGAACCACAAATTAGTTGTTTTAATAGAAAAGTGGCAAAGTTTTTTTGAACAACCCAAAAGAGAAAGTTGGCAAAGTCCAATGGGACGGAGGAAGTATTATTTTTCATGATGACAATCCATATGATTTTTTATGAAATAAAAAGAAGTGTTAATGTGAGCAATGTGAATGATTTTCATGAGCATAAGAAGTGCAATATTTGAACAAAAAGTGAAGCGTGGCGGAATTAAAATGATGGTTTTGCTTATCTTGAGTTGAACACTCATTTTAACCCACCCCAACTTTTAATGTAAATGCGTCTTTTGTTTAGCAATTTTGACATTACATTTTATCAACATTGCCATCATTTAAACGTGGTAACTTTTTTTAAAACATAAAGTTTTGTATAACATTTTATCACAAAGTGTGACATTTTTACAAAAGTGACATTGTTTTTAATATTGTGACATTTATATGTAAATTAAATTTCACACACTATCAATAGTGCGACATTTTTACAAAATCGACATTGTTTCCAATATTGTGACATTTTTTAAATAAAGCATGTGTAGCGATACACCTTTAACAATTTTATATCTTAATAAGGCATTTAACATTTATACGTAAAATTGCATATTCGAGTTTGAACCTCGCTAAACTTGGAGTTCAAAATCAAGCTCGAACTTAGGTAGTTCAAAAAAAGTTTTGTTCCGTAACAACTGTACCCTAAGCTAAATCTTGTGTGTGCAGCAATAGATTCTTTTGACTGCTTAGCTCACTATACATTTCATTCCTGGATTTGCCTCTGCTTACACGGTTACACCTTATAAAGAGATTAGTTTTACATAGTGATATTTTTATTAAAACGTGACATTTGTTCTAAGATTCTCATTCTTAATCCACCATAAGCAAGTACATTTACATTTTTGACCAATTTTCATTTATATAAAGAGACTATTCAAACATGTTAATATTTTTAAATAAAATATGATAGATTTAACATTATTACATTTTTAACATTGACATTCAAATATTACTTTTTCCATTTTACCAATGATATATTTTTTACCGCTCTGACATTGTTTTTTAATAAACCTTCAAATATTTTTTTAATTTTATATATGAAATATTGGTGTCATATGAAAGATCGTAAAAAATTATAATGTTTTATATATATACTTTAAAAATTAGAGTAAAAATGAAAAAGTTGTAACACTTTGAAGAAAATAGTAATTCTAATACAATGGGCCCCATTAATATTGATGCCATGCACGTTTTATTATGGAGTGATACAAATGGTTATCTTCATAGAGTTGGTTCCGTATTATTATTAGGGAGTATTATTATTAATTAGTCCTTGAATTTGCCACTTGACATTTGTAAAGGAGTGAAATATGGAGAGAAGGACACGTAGGATTCATTAACGGTATAATTGTCTTTTAATGAGCTATTCATTAAGAGTTAGCCAGCTAACTCTTGAGCGGAAGAATTTTCGCTCTGCTACGTGGTACCATTAGGTATAAGATAAGCGGACTAATAATTGAGTGGAAGAATTTTCTCTTTCATATGCAATGCTTTTAGGTATAAGAAGATCAGCTTGCTAATCATTGAGCAAAAGAATTATTTCTCTCATACGTAATGATTTTTGGTATAAGAAGATACGATAAGATATGCGGACTCATAATTGAACGGGATAATTTATCTCTCATATGTAGTGTTTTTAGGTATAAGCAAACAAATAATTGATCGAGAGAATTTCTTCTCATATTTTTTACACTCATGACCTTTTAAACTTATGAGAAGACATTTGCCTAAAATTATCACCTATGTTATTACAATGAATAATTATCAAGCTCTATCACTGCAAAAGGATGAAATATTCCTACCTAGACGGGTTTTAGACTTTTAGTCATGTAAAGTTTTATATATGTGGCATTATCCAGAGTTTAGAAAATATGGATTGATGATTTCAATACTACGTACATGATAAGAAATGAAAATCATAAGACATTACCATTCCCCGTGCATACGGGTACTGTGCATAAGAAATGATTTCAATACTACGTACATTTTTATATTTAATTACTTCGTGAATAAAAGTATATACGATAGTATATAGACCAATTGTTTTTCCCCGTGCATACGGGTACTGTGGGTACTGTGCTAGTTGATATGATACAGGAAATAGGTGGATCATATGAGTTAATATAAGAGTAAATAAACTAACAACCAACACTACGTACAATATGATAAGAAAGCTTTCTAGAATGAGACCGGACTAATTATTTGAGTAATAGATAAAATTCAGAGGCGTACTGTTGCAGCTAAACTCATGTTGCAACTACAAAAACCACACATAGACATGTTGCAGTAAGAGAAATCATACATATACTCTCTCCACTCATTTTGACAAACTAAAATAACACCAGGAAGATTAGCCAAAGGTTACCATATAAAATATTCTGTTAAGAAATTACGTACTCTTTTTCTTTTTCAGTTTTTCACACTATTAGATATGAAATTTCTATTTCTCCAACAAACAAAGTGGTTCAAATTCACAATCAATTTTTGAATCGATTGTAATTAATGTTAGCATCACATGGCAGCAGGTATAAAACTTGAGTGCATTAGAATTATGTTAGCATAAAACGTAGAATAAGGAACAACCAATAAATTATAATTTCTTGTATTACATGTCAAAGAGTCCATACGGAAGAACATAATCCCAAAGAAATGCCCAAATTTGAAAAAAGTCATAAAAGCTTGTAAAGTACTTACATTGTACTCTCATTTCTCAATCTGGACTGGCAACATGGCAGCATTAGGGTTGGTTTGCAACTCCTTTTAAAAAAGAACTTCTCAGCTTTTGACTTTAAAAAAACAATTATTTTCCCAAACACTACAATTTTTATTTTTCTCGGCTTCCGCGTCAAAAGTGCTTTTACTTTTTCTATTACACAAAAAGCACTTATTTTACCAAACACTACCCACTTTTACTTTTCAAAATCACTTTTTTTCTCAAACACTATCAACTTTTATTTAATCACTTCTCCTCATTTCATTAAAAAAACAACTTTTTAAAAGCAGAAGCTGTTGCAAACAGACCCTTAATGTAACGTTTAAGGTGGTGTTGTAGTGACCCGGTGACTGATTCATGACTTGGATGCATCCTCTTGCCAAAGGCATGATAAATCTTGCACCCTATACCCTATACACTCTCAGCGAGAGCCTTCCGTAGATCCTCATGCTATAGGGATGCCAATATGCACAGCGGCGGACGCAGGATTTCCCGATAGCAGGGGCGGCAGTAGAAGAATATACATACAAATACATATATATTAAAAATTTCGGGGTAAATATACCTAGAAAAGGAAATGCACCAGGCTGCCGCCCCTCATTGCCCCCCTTTGTGTCCGCCGCTGAATATGCACCAGGCTTGCCTATATGTGAAAAGGAAATAAAAACATGTGGTAAATAAACATAGATTGTAGGCTTCAAAGAAATGTAAATGACTACAATGAGATGTACTTCTTTTTATGGAAGGAGCAATGAGATATAATTCTGTAATCTAAAAAAGAAATAAAGTTTAGTTTCTATAATAAGTCACATTAGACTCCAAACAAAACGAAGAAGTGCAATAAAGAACACACACCCACATTATTAGTGATTGTGTAAAACTTTAGTTCTAAAAAACATGAATTATATAAGTTAAAAACCAAAACATAAAGTTTGACTTTCTTAGGATTAGTCTGAAATCTTGATTTGTTAAAAAGGTAATAGAACTTAAAATATAGTATGAGAATATATACATGACTGGACATGTTCCTAGCATACTGTTTGTTGAAGAAGAGTGAGGAAGTTTTCCCCGGAGAAGTTTTTATGTCGTCCTGTGACATTTAGCTATCATAGTACACTAAAAATAATGATCTTACATTATAAGTACTATAGAACTTGTTGAGCACAACATGAAGATTAATATAACTCCATATATGCCTAAAGTAACTCATTTTCAAACTTCTCTTTACTACCTAAGAGAACAATAGGCTAAAAAGGGAAAAAGATTAGGAAATGTAATGCCTCTTAAAAGGGAGTTTCATGGCAGACACATTAGCACTATTTGTTTTTTAATAAGAAATTATGACTTTTCTCTCTGAAACTTTTGGGCATTAACATACTGGAATACGATTAAATTACCACCAAAGTATGAATGTATGATCATCTAGTTATAGTATAGAATAGAATAGAGATCACCCCATTGTGTGTTAGGTATTCTACACACAAAGCATACAGTGTTTAAAATAAATAACAAAAAAATGAGGAAAATGCAAAAGAAAAGAACAAAATATGGAGAGCGAGATTAATTTTAGAGGACATCCATCAGAATAATATAGTGTTTGAACGTCAAATATATGCTTAATAATAAGTCAGGACTCAATTAAGCATTTCATCAAACGCCTTATATGCTTAAAAATGTATACTTGTAGTGATAGTAAATGACAAATTTGAAACAGAGAACCGACAAACAAAGATTAATAATTTTCTTGTTGAGGAATGTCTCTAAGGATTGCATAAAAAATAGAGGCGCCTAAGCATACAATCCTAAACCATCTTAGTTCATAAAGTAGAGGTTGATAGTATTAGTTAGATTTTCTTTTTAAACAAATGAGATGTTTTTTAAGGTCATTGTCCAGAAAAAGGTGGCATGTTGACATGGATGAACGTAAAAAGAAAACAAACTCCATATCAAATGGAAATATCATTTAAACCTTTTCTTTTTTTTTTTGGTAAAATCATTTAAACCTTTTCTGCTAATGGATGAAAGTATTACACTTCTTGCTATCAATCTTTTTTGGAAATATCATTTAAACCTTTCATCGAACAGAACACATGCAAGATAAACTGGATACACGATTCATATCCTAGCACACTGAATTTCAATATCATTTAAGAATGATAAATTTTGAAGAAGCAAAATACAAAAATAAAAATGAACAAAATGATGTAAAGTTTCAGTGCTTACCAAAAACATGTGAGGGGAAGACCATAATCATGAACAACCTTTGAAAGTACTCCATTTATAAGGTGAAAAGGATTTAGGGTAGAAACTTTGGCGATCCATTGAGGTTGTTGTTGCAGAAACTTGATTTTTGGCGAGTGTTTATGCGTTGGAAAGGAGTGAAATGTGGGGAGGTGAGAATAATACAGGGACGATACCATGTCTTGTGTTGGTGAGGAAACGAATTTGAATTGTCGTGTTTTCGAGAATTTTTCAAGAATGAAGCCACGTGGCAGTAATATAGCAAGGGAGTGAAATGTGGTTAGATAGACACGTAGCCTATTTTAAGGGTAAAATAGACCTTTTATAAGCTATCTCTTTTCTTATATATAAATAGATTTCGGGAGATTTGGGTTGCAATTAATTTATATATATAAGTTGCGCTTCAGTCTTTGAGACAATGTTGAGAAATACTTTGTTTTTTCTTCGTATTATTTAGCTTTTTAGCACTTTAGACTTGAGATTGATTAACTTTTTTAGCTAAAACTTTTGTCCTTTTAATTATTTAATTGTCAGGTTTTAAAGTTTCATAATTGTAATAATGTCTAACTACTTTAGTGATTTAAATAGTTTTACTTGTGTGAACAACTTCATTTAATAAAAAGACTAATGATTTATAGTACACTATATTATATTGTAATAGGTATGTAATTAATCATCGAATTAATATTACAATGTATTTATGGGTTTTGTATCTTTTTATTTGTTATGTCTATACGACAATTTGTGATGCGGTGTAGTGGGTCTTCTAAATGATCTAACGAGGTGAAATTCTATCCAAATGGTGCCGTGGCCGATTCAGGGCTGCGTACACCTATGAATGACATATTAATATTATGTATTTCTCATACTTCTTTTATCACAATTTCTCATACACAAATTCAGTATTTTGAGTTTTAATGTATTTCTTAGCCCCCACAAGTGTTATTCTGCAATTTAATCCTAGTCGTCCTTGTGCCTGCTTTTGTTGATTTTACAGACCTGAAACAATATGGGATTACTGAAGAAGTTAAGGGAGTGTCTGCATTTTATTTACACATTGCAATTCTGGAGAATGGCAATCTTCTGGACCCTTGCTCTGGTTTTTTCCTACTTGAAGTTGTATTCCCAAAACTTTTTATTGAAGAAATCTAAACGCTATCCACGCTGCTCTCCAAAAGATAGTACATATGTCTCAAAATCTCTAACTAGGCCAATCTGCGTAATAACTGGGGTAGATTTTCTGTATATACTCATCATCAATATAATGACTTGTTTCAGTTCTGATGCATTTTGCAAATTGCAAATATGTATTTATTTTTGGTGCTATATGCTGGAATGAGCTAGTATGCCGTTTTGGGTTTCACATGCAGGCTACGTCTGGTTTGGGAGCTGCTGCTGCCAATGTATTCGCCAATGAGGGCTTTTATGTTGTTCTTGGTACTTCACCTTTCTAGTTTCCTCATAGTAAAATCATTTCCATAATAGATAATGTCATTAGTCATGTTTAAGTAACTCGATAGTATATCTTTCATTAGTTATTGCTCATTCTCTTGGCAGTTTAAAGTATTAGGAAAAAAAGAAAACATGTGCATTAAGGGCTGAAGAATACTTTAAATCCACGAACTTAGCTTCATAGTGGTCATGACTCATTATGTTTAAAAATTGAAGAGGAAATTGTGGAAATAGCATCAGTTTCTGCCATTTGTTCCAAAATTGCAATTTGATTTTCCTTTTATCACTGCAGTAGGGAGATCATCTGAACAGCTATCAAAGGTTTGATAATGGTCCTTTTGTTATTGCTAATAAGTAAAAGGGAAAACTGTCAAATAGGTCCTCAGAACTTATATAAAAAAGTCAATTAAGTCCTTTTTTAGGATGCTCTGTCCGGCCGTCGCGATTTGGGGCGGTTCCTGGTGGAATTTTTTGATGAAAATTTTTGAGCATCTTATTCATCAAGTCTAGTTTAGTCATACCAAATTTGAGCTAAAACTTCAATCGGGAACGCATTCAAATTAATTCTTGAAGATAATTGTGGAGTTAAATGAGCAGTTATCTTTAAGAATTAATTTGAATGCGTTCCCGATTGAAGTTTTAGCTCAAATTTGGTATGAGTAAACAAGACTTGATGAATAAGATGCTAAAAAAATTTCATCAAAAAATTCCACCGGAAACAACCCCAAATCGCGATGGCAGGACAGAGCATCCTAAAAAAGGACTTAATTGACTTTTTTATGAAAGTTCGAGGACCTATTTGACAGTTTTCCCTAAGTAAAAATCCATTTTTTTCATTTTAGCATTCAATTTTTTGTGTGTCTAACTTCGTTTCAGGTTACATATGATATCAGGAAAAATGGGGTTGATGTTTGCCTGAAAGCCTTTGAGGTTGATGTAACTTCCTTTAAGTCGATTTTCAAGTTCAAGAGGTCACTTCAACAGTGGCTGCTTGATTCAAATTTGCATCCTTCTATTCAACTCCTGATAAATAATGCTGGAATCCTTGCAACAACCTCTCGAGTCACTTCTGAAGGATATGACCAGTAATTACTTTAAAACACTTATACAAGTTACAAGTAATTATGAGTAGTAAACTGTTTTGTCAGGTTTGATTATACTTTTCATTAGATGCTTGCTACCCCCGCAGTCTAATACACGCAGAATTATACAAGAAGGTTGTAAATGCATGGCTGAAATATGTTATTTTGCCACCATCAATTTGCCACACGCGTCTGTGCATAGTAGTCAAAATCGTGACCTAGGTCATAGGATCGTACAATTATACGATCCCCACTACCTCCTACGATCCCTTTTTACTGAAAATCGTAAACTAAACAATATTGGCGGGATTGCCGAGCGGAACCATAGAATCGTTGAAGCGCTGCTGGATTGCAATTTATTAGCTATAATTGTCGTAAATTTGAGAAACTTCCCTGTTCAGGAATCCTCGATCTTCCCTGTCGTAAATTTTCTTTTGCATCTGGTCCACCTCCTTCTGTGTCAACCTGCAGGGCTGCATTGCGTTGACAGTCACCTCCTGGGCTTCTTCCTTATCTTTTGTGTCGACCTTCTCCTTCCATGGACCTCCAGTAGTTATTATTTAGTTAAGCTGCATCCTTATCTTTTGTTGATCAACACAATGCTTTTAGTTTTTTATTTGTTTGTTACGGAGTATACTATTATGTACTTGTATTACTTTAATCTATGATTTTACTATTTTTTTTATATTTATTAATGATATAGGACTCTATGTTTGATAAGAATAGAAAAATAAAATCAACGGGGTGAACCGTTGCCCAGATAAACAACGATAAATAAATACCGTTGCCTAGAGCCAAAAGGCTAAACCCACTTTTATTCCAAGATGAGCATGAATGAATCCTAACAAGGTGTTTAAATACCCATCTACTAATTCTTAAACTAGGAAACAAAATCCTAGAAATCCTAATCAACTCCAACTAGGAAACAAAATAATTAAGATCCTAATCAGCTCCAACTAGGAAACCGAATAATAGAGATCCTGATCAACTTTAAATAAGAAACAAATAATAGAGATCCTAATTAACTCCTAATAGGAAACAAATCAGGATAATTAAAAAGAATAAATATTAATTAAGCATCCCGCAACCAGCCCACGAAGGTGGGCTCAAGCCCGTCCCCGCCTTCAGTAAACCCACGGAGGATTCTGCCCCTGTTCTTCCAAGCCCAGATTCTGCTTCATATCAATGTTCTACCTATTTAAGTCTTACGTACCTAAATTAATTTTACGGCTTTACTATTTTTACTTTATTACGAAGCAATTAATACAGGGCTTTGTTGAGTCTGTTCTATCTATGTTAGTCTTGCACTCTTGCATACCTAAATTTATTTATGACTACTATTTTATTATACTAATATAGGACATGTTCTGTCTATTTAGTCTTTCATACCCAATTTAATTTATTACTTCGATACTTTTTTAATATAGGACTATGTTCTACCAAAGTCTTATATGACTAGTATATACGTATGAATCATGTTCAAATATCTAATAAAAAATTTATATATGGTAGGATTTTACGATCCGAGTCATGATCCTACGCTTCACCATCTTTAAGTCCCCTTCGGGTCCTATGTAGGATCTCAAATTTGACTACCATGCATCTGTGTAATATTCACCCTGTTTCTTTGCTTATATGACCATCACACTATGTATGGGCTGTTTACAGAGTATGCTATATAGCTCTAGTTAATGAACTAGAGTTATATGGTGTACTCTGTAACTTCAATGTATTTTTTTCATGTAAACACAGGTTTTCATGCAACATAGCTAAGTAATTTACCTTTGGAGTTTGGATGTAACTACTAGATACATGGTATAATTTATTAGTTGTAAGTTTGGTTGGTCTCACATTCCTTTTATTTATGGGAAAAAAGATGCATATAAAGCATTGTATTACTCCAGTGTAATTAGATGAGTTCTACGGCACATTCAGTTTAAAGATTTGATAGATGCCTGTCACTACTTATACTTATTTCAGGATGTTCACAACGAACTATATTGGTGCATTTTGTATTACCAAAGTCCTGCTTCATTTACTGGAAAGTAGCCCAATCCCTTCACGTGTGGTTAATGTCACATCCTTTACACATCGGAGTGGTAAGAGTAAACCTAACTCAATATCTCTTGAGTTGAATGTCCTGTAGATTTTTGTAATATCTAGTGGCTCTGATGTGAGTTTTATACAAGGAATTGCTAGAAGACTGTTTGATGAGTGGTTGTTTCATTTTCTTCCTCTCTTTCTTCAATTCAGTATGGTCCATGCAGATGGACAAAGGAGCTATCAAGTGTCCATCAAAATCAAAACAGTACCCCTATGCAGAAATCTATGAGTATTCAAAATGTAAGTGTACTCTGTTTAAGGTCATGCATTGTCTGTTGTTCTAGCCACCTGCTGATATATGCACCCAATGGGTGACAGTATGCATTTTGTTGTTTTCATATGAACTGCATCGACAAGTTGGCATGATGGAGAAACGTCATAAGCTCTCTGTAGTGTGAGTGTTTATCCTAATTCCGTATTTAATCTTAACAAGAAAGAAACAAATACTCCTATAACATGGTATGATATAATTAACATCTCAATTTTCCCATTCATTTCTATTAAAATTGCTCTCCATTAATGGCACCTGACAACTGTGTTATGTGCCTTTTTTAATTCTATATCAACGAATTCACGTTCTTTTTCAATTGCTATAAAAGAGCTGTGGATCCTGGAGCCGTGAAAACCAATATTATGCGAGAAATTCCTTCATGGATTTCACAGCTGTCATATGCAGCCTTGAAAATTTTGGGTATGCTTCAAGCACCTGAAGATGCAGTAGGCTCTATTCTTGATGCAGCACTTTCCCCGCCAGTAAGTTTTTGCATAAACACTAAGCTGTGAGTTTTACTACTTGTCTATAGCTGATTAGCTGCATGTTGCATACTTTGTTAAGTTATTGCTAATCTCATGGGAGCCTTTATCTCTTTGGACTTGATACATTCATACATTTGTCAGACTTTCCCCCGACTCCTCATTACCTCAATTGAATGTCTGTGTTATTACAGTAGCGTAGAAAGTATAAAGAAAGTCATAATAAAAGCATAATAGTAATCAATTGCTTCTTGCTGTAGTAATATATGCTTGAGAATTGAAGAGATACCCTTTTACTTGTATTTGTATGTGTGTGTTTAATTCAGTGGCATAGCCAAAAGGATAAGTTGGACTAAACCGGCAAAACAGATTTTTTTAGAAAATCTTTTACATATTTTTTCTACACCTGGATTCAAAGCATTTACTAAATTTGGGGTGGGCCGGGCCTAGTATGGCCCCCTCTTAGCTGAGCTCCAGTGTATATGGACGTGTGTGTTCTCCATCTCATTTCAGGAAACATCAGGAGTCTACTTTTTTGGAGGAAATGGAAGAACACTTGCATCATCCGTGCTTTCCTATGATTTGAAAATGTCCAAGAACCTTTGGGATACATCAAATGACCTGTTCCGGGAATTACAAGTAGCTCTTGAGAAGCCTGCAGATATTCACCCTTGACCTAAAAAATACTTCGTATTACTCAGTAAGTCAGTAACAATCATCTGCATCAACTCCCTTAATCCAACTATTCTGGTTCATTTAGTGTCAGTTATTTCTCTAACATTATTTACTACTATAATGCGTAGATAAAGATAATGAACAAGTATAAACCCAGTCCATCTTCTTTGGTTGTTTTTAGAGCTTCTCTTGTGAGCTTGATTTACATAGATAAAAGTGATCTGATTGTAGAACCATAAACCATATGGCCATAACTCCCGTAGCCAGTGTTTTCATCAGGGTGGACCAAGTTCAGTTCCGGTATAGTTCCAGTTTATACAGAGAAATGATTAACAACTACTCTGTCTTCGAATCTCAGTTCTTTGGCGCCTCAAGATCGTGTTTTATTTGACAAGTTGATTAACATTTACTCTGCAATCATGTACAACCATTGTCAATGTGTTTAAAAAACTCGTGTTTTTTTTATTGCCAATGTGTTTAAATTGCACTATTATAGCACGTATTACCACCCGTCATCCTCAGAACAGTTTCTAGTGGTATACGGTATACCTCAAAGGTAGATCTTATTCGTAACAGACTGTAAGAGATCTTGAAGATCAGAATATATGAGTGCAAGACCTTGGTTTTCGGTTTGCGGACTGGTTGGGACCAAAGTCCAAAACCGGTTCACGGGATCGGATCAAGACCTTGGTTTTCAGTTCGGGCATGAGACCGGTGCTGTTGGGCGGGGGCAATGGATCTCCTGCTTAATAAAGCTATAAATGTGTACTCGCTTATTTTCCAAAATTGTCCTTGTGGAATTGTGGTATTAATAAATGTAGTACTCAAGTGGGACAATAAAAGGGTAAATAAATAGTAAGTGGGTGTAAAATACATCACTTTTATAAAGTTATGCGAGGATATAAGAGCATCTCCAATGTTATAATGTTCACGGTGTACATGTGGCATGAGTGATAGCCACATAAATATTAGCAAATAAATTATTTCTCTCCTTATTTGAATGATTTTATACAATTTTGGTAAGTTTTTCCCTGCAATTAGGCCTGGACTCGGGCCGGGCGGCCCGACCCGGAACCGGCCCGGCCCGGCCACTGTAGCAACCGGCCCGGCCCGGTGGCCCGATCCACCGGCGGTTCGGGTCGAACCGGCCCGGTGGTTCCCGGTTCCGGGCCCGGGCCTTCCATATGGTGAACCGGCCCGGCCAGTTCGGGCCCGGTCCTGGCCGGATTTTAATTTTTTTTTTTTTGAAAATTTTTTTAAGTCTTGGGTTGGAATAGGTATTTTGGGCCATTTGAGGTGGTTTGGGGTTGAGGGGGAGGGGTAGGGGATTAAATAGGAGAACAAAAAAAAAAAATTAATTTGGCCGGTTTGGCCCGGCCCGGCCCGGTTTGGCCCGGAACCGGAACCGGCCACCGGCGGTTCGGGCTCGGGCCTCCCCTTTCCTGGCCCGAGGCCCGGCCGGGCCCAGGCCCGAACCGGGCCCGAACCGGCCCGAGTCCAGGCCTACCTGCAATGTTAACAGCAATGTCAATATCTAGACGGTCTCCTTGACAGTGTGGAGAAAAACTTACCAAAACTGTATAAAATCATTCAAATAAGGAGAGATAATTTATTTACTAATATTTATGTGGCTATTTTTCATGTCACGTGTGCATCGTGCACATTTTACCATTGGAGATGCTCTAAGAGTACATGAATAAAAAAATTTAGGGAAAAGGTGTAAATAGGTCCATGTACTAACCAAAAAAGATCAAATAAGTCCTTATTTATGAGGCTCTGTCCGGCCATCGCCATTTGGAGTGGTTCCTGGTGGAATTTTTTGATGAAAATTTTTGAGCATCTTATTCATGAAGTCTAGTTTACTCATACCAAATTTCAGCTAAAACTTCAATCGGGAAGGCATTCAAATGAATTCTTGAAAAATGTTAGAAGCGCAGTTATCTTTAAGAATTTATTTGAATGTCTTCCCGATAAAGTTTTAGCTGAAATTTGGTATGAGTAAACTAGACTTGATGAATAACATGCTCAAAAAAATTCATCAAAAAATTCCACCGGAAACCACCCCAAATGACGACGGCCGGACAGAGCCTCCTAAATAAGAGCTTATTTGACCTTTTTTGGTTAGTACATGGCCCTATTTGCACATTTTCCCAAAAACTTACCAAATATAGAAAAAATTAGTAATATGAACTTTATTTTGAACAACTCAAAGAAGAGTTTTATTTTATTATTTTATATGCAAATTAACTTTGATCAAACTTTACGCACTATTAATTTAGCAAGTACTTTATTTCTAATTCTTTAGTTCTCGTACGAGTAAGAATGTGTGTAGGGACTAAAAGTAGAGATTGTGAAATATATTATTTTCTTAGGTTATGACACTTTCCAAAAAAGTGCAATATTACATACTACTTCCGTCCCATTTTATGCGTCTCCTTTGATTTTGGCACAATTTTTAATAAAGTGGTTTAAAAGGTAAAAGTTGTTGAGATTTGAATATAATAAAATGAAATATTGTAAACCACATATTTCTTTCTCAAAAGAGAAAGGTGACACTTATTTTGGGATAATTCAAAAAGGAAACTAGGAAAGTAAGACGGATAAAATGGGACGGGGGAGTAATATATATAGGAAAGTATTACCTTTGTCCCACCCTAAGTTTTTTTATTGAAAAATGACACGATTATATAAAATATAATTAAATAAAGTAGTTCACGTATATTTGAGAAATATTTTGATGTGCATATAACAGAGTGGGGTCATTGATGATAATTGCATTATTAGAGGTATACTATTTTTAAACTTTAATGATTAATTTGTTATTTAAACAAAATAATGTCAAAACTAATCTTGGACATAAATAATGACAAATATAGGACTAGTTTTAATCTTGCACAAAAAAGAGACTACTTGTTCTTGAAAATACCTAAATATCCCTCCTTTCAGCATTCTATTTCTCACGATCACAGCACGCAAACAACTCCCAAAACATGGTCACATTGCACCTCCATGGCAATAGAGCAAATCTTACCTCCATGGCATTGATCGAGCACCGCAATTAGGCGTTCTGCTACCACATTTGTTCCTCCGCCGCTGCAACCGTTCGATCTCTGAAAGCACCAAGTTTCTTCTCCTTCTCCCAAATTTTTGCTTCGATGGCAATGACCATCATCTTCATCATCGTTGAGCTTGTAAATCGATGGGTGTGCAAATCTATCGACGGATGGCATCCAACGACAATGGTGCAATTGATCTAACAATGAGACTGTTGGGCCAACTACAAGTCGCCCTGCTTCACGACAGTTGAAGAAGCATGAGGTAAATTACCCGTGATCTAGAGCTGGGAGCAGTGGTGTTCGCACTGAAGATTTGGAGGCATAATCTCTACGGGGAGACATGTCATATATATACTGATCATAGGAGCTTGAAGTACGTGTTTACTCAGAAAGAGTTAAACATGAGACAGAGACGGTGGATGGAGTTGATAAAGGACTACCACCTAGTTATTGAGTACCATCTAGGTAAGACAAACGTTGTAGCAGATGCCCTCAGTCGGAAGAGTTCGTCTGGGGCATTGTTGACTAGTTTGAGGGCATTGAGGGCCCAATTGGATGTATCTAGCGATGGTGCCTTATTGGCACGATTTGAGGTGAGACCGACCTTACTTGAGGAGATCAAGAAGGGTCAAGAGACTGACGCAGAACTTATGAAGGTCCAGGAACGCATGCAAGCGAGACCGGTGGAGGATTTCAGGGAAAGAGATGATGGTCTCTTGTTATTCCGTGACCAAGTGTGTGTACCGTCAGATGACGAGCTCCGAAAGTCCATCTTAGAGGAGGCTCATTCATCGCTTATGCCATGCATCCGGGGGGCACGAAAATAATGTACCGTGATTTGAAAGAAAGTTATTGGTGGCCTGGTATGAAGAGGGAAATAGCCGAATACATCAGTCGATGCCTTACTTGTCAGAATGTCAGCAAGTTAAGGCAGAACATCAGCATCCAGCTGGCTTATTACAACCACTTTCCATTCCTGAATGGAAGTGGGGACATGTGACTATGGATTTCATGGTAGGTTTACCATGGACAATTCGGAACTATGATGCAGTTTGGGTAGGCTCACGAAGAGTGCACACTTCTTGCCTATCAACATTACCTACCCACTTGAGAGGTTAGCCAAATTGTATACGGATGAGATCGTGAGGCTACATGGGGTTCCAGTGACCATTGTATCCGATAGAGACCCACGATTTTGGCCAAAATTTCAGGAGTCTATGGGAACGAGGTTGAAGTTCAGTACTGCTTTCCACTCACAGATGGATGGGCAGTCTGAAAGAGTCATACAAATCTTAGAAGACATGCTGAGGGCTTGTGCATTGGAGTTCCAAGGAAGTTGGGACAACCACTTGGCACTTGTGGAGTTTGCCTATAACAACAGTTATCAGGCAAGCATCGGCATGCCTGTAAGGAATAAATGTAATTAGATTTTGATGATGCTAGGATATTAGAAATTTTAGAGTACCCCTACTTAGACTTTATGTATTAGAATTTTTAGTTGTAAGCATTAGTATAGTCGACATCAGAGTTGCTAAGTGGATCTGATCAGAGCTGCTATATGAGAACTGCTTTCAGAGTCGCTTCGGAAGTCATGAGAGTCGCTCATCAGAGAAGCATCAGAGTTGCTCTTCAGAGCTGCTCATCAGAAAGCCATCAGAATACTACTCATCAGAGAACCATCAGAGTTCGATGTAAAGTTTCATCAGAACTCAACGTCAGACAGGTATCAGAGTTCCTTATCTAAGTTCATCAGAATCCAAGGTCAGAACATCATCAGAGAATCTCATCAGACTTGGACGAACACTTAGACAAATTTGAAGCTACGTTCAACGATCAAGAAATCTTCAACGGCTAGAAGATCTGTCATCTAAGGAAAGCATTCAATGCTCATTAATGGAGCCTGATACGCTGTGGAGTTATTACTGATGATTGGACCGAGATTTTTGGAAGATACTTGACTAAAATAGAAACCTGCCAAAACTGTGGGTCCAACCGGTCAAATCCACAGTATGCGCATTCAATGCAGTTGTCTCCTCCTCCAACGGGCAGACAACCCCAGTATAAAAGATACTCGATGAAGAACAACCGGATAACTTTGCTCACCTCAACATTCAAAAAGCCCTCTTGAGATTCAAACTCTACAATCATCAACAAGACAAGCTTACGTTGGGAAGATTCAAATATCCATATCCTCCAATCCCAACACACAGCAAAGTTCATCCTGTTCTTCAACCTTCAAGAACTTCAACTACACATCCTTTGTAACGAAGCAAGTTGGAGAAAACTCTGTTTTAAAGAACATCTTCTGCAAAGAAGGGCGTCCAAGTAACTGCAGTAGCGAAGTGGTGATACTTCCGGGAAGCTGAGTGAAAGGACCAGCCATCAGGACGTGGAACTGCATCCTGGGTGGCAACTAGGCTTGAAGAAGACGTGGAGAGCATCTTAAGTGCTAGGGAACTAAGGCTTTGTAACTGACGCTTTACAACTTAGTGGAACAGTGGACTAGAGGAACGCGTTGTTCCTTGAACCACTATAAAAACCCCGGTGTCATTTACTTTACCGCACTTTAATTTCTGCACTTAGGACTAAACTGTTTAACTCCATAGAACTTGGACTCTGTGTTCAGCAGATCGTGTTCTCAGAGTTATCAGAAAGGCATTTGCCATAGTTTCTCTTGAGGCTACCCGGAACTCTTATCCGCTGCAAGACCAGTTCTGATCATCAGAACTCGGCCCTCTCTGATAAGTCAACTCTGACTTAGAGAAAAGTTGAAAAACTTGAATCAGTCTATTCACCCCCCCCCCCCTCTAGACTGATTACCAACTCAAACGGGACCAACAATGCCCCCATACGAGGCATTGTATGGGAGGAGGTGCCGTACACCGTTATGCTGGGACGAGGTTGGCATGGCCAAACTCGAGGGTACTGAGTTGGTTGAGGTCACCAAGTCAAAGGTGAAGTTGATACGAGAGAGACTCAAAGCGGCTCAGGATAGACAAAGGAGTTATGAAGATAAGCGTCGAATAACCTTAGAGTTTAAGGTTGATGACGAGGTATTCTTGAAAGTCTCTCCTTGGAAAGGAATCATTCGATTCCAAACCCGAGGAAAGCTTAACCCTCGATATATAGGTCCATTCAGAATTATAGAGAGGATTGGGGCCGTAGCATATCGTCTACAGTTGACTCCTGAGTTAGAGAAGATACATAATGTGTTTCGTGTATCCATGCTTAAGAAGTATGTGCATGATCCCTCTCACGTATTGGAAAAGCCGCCTGTAGAGGTACGTGAGGATTTGAACTACGCTGTGCAGCCAATCAAGGTCACCGATAGAAAGGTGAAGAAACTGAGGAGCAAAGAAGTCCCAATGGTTAAAGTACTTTGGAAGAGCGATCGGGTCGAAGAAGAGATATGGGAAACAGAGGCTTTGATGAGGAAGCAGTATGCTTTCGGAAATTCCGAGGACGAAATTCCTGTTAAGGGGGGGGGTGAACTTGTGACACCGCACCCGAACGTCCTTGAAAATTCGATTTAAAAATTCAAAGTTTATGTATTGAATTTCCGATTTCCCAACAATTGTAAAACGATTAATGTTTTACGTAATTGATGATCGATTATTGTACTGTTCGAACTCGTATATTAGTGCCGGGCTTGCAAATACTTATTTGGGCCTTATTAATGAACATAAGAGCCCAACATTACCTAAATAATGTTACTTAACCTTTCAAGAATATATGAGGAAGGTCGGGCGGCCAAACATTATTTTGCGCCCAACCTGCTAAAAATAGCAAGTATTTCGAGAATGGCGTCCTAGGCCCACTCGGGGGTGACCCACACGGCTAGTAGTCCAATAATATGTATGACAAATGTCAAAATAAGTGATAGAATGGTTAGAGAAGAATACAAATGCCTATAGCCCCATCTTTGACATTATTGAGCTAAATAATGGGAGTAGGATTTTCCTCCTATAATATCTATCAAGTACATTATTGAGATGAGCCTACAATATTGGAGATCAATAATGTGATGTAGGAAGTTGACTTTTTCTAAATAAATTAGGATGAGTACAAAAGACATCTTTGACAAAAGATAAAACAATAGGACCCATCTTCCTATTTTTGGAAGTATTGGTAGATATTTTGGACCCCAAAATAATTGGGATCAATTGGGAACCACTCCACATGATATTAGTACCTGCAATACAAATAAAGATGGGTGAGAGGACTTACCTTGGCCGGCCAGCATGGAGAGGAGCTGCACAAGACTTGATAGGAATCGAAGTTTGGGCCACCATCTCTATTTTTTCGCACAAATTGGTGTGCTGTTTGTCTCCACTCATTATGGGAGTTGTACTCGACCAAATAATGTGTGTGAGGTGTCCTTGGATAGACTTTGAAGTCTAGTTTCTTATTTGAGAGGTCTCGGTGCGAGAAGGGAGAGTTTATCATACAAATATCGAGCTGGAGTGAACTGCTGTCTGTAAACTCGAGCAGTGAGAGTGTTGAGGCTGTTTGGTTTATATCTCGAGTTATACCAATCCAAATAAGGCGTGCGAGATACCAAAGGAAAGCTATTAAGACGAGGAATCCGTGAAGGTCTGGTTTGAATCAATCGGAGTAGTGGAAGGCTTCCAAATCCTCCGGGCAAAACACAACCTCGCAGGAACAGATTTACTCCTCTAAAGTGAGTTTTAACCCCAAAATCTTTCCTTTCATTTATCAAATGATATGAATGATTGGTGGAACTATTAAACACTACTCCAAGTGTATAATATGTCCTTGTAAAGTTATTTTATTGGTGTAAAGGTTAGATACTAACCTAGAGCAAATCTTGGAAAACTAGGAAACGAGTTAGCCGGAAAACACCCATTCTAGGGGCTGTTTTCGTATCAACGATTAGGGGTTGAACTAGCACTTTGAGGAGGCTATTTACCACTCTTTTCCAAGCAAGGAATCAGTTCTCAAACCTTCTTGGCCGAGGCTTTGGTCATTGGATCGAGAAGGAAGGTTTTAAAGCTCATTTGAGGTGAGGACCGACATCTAGTTGCTTACAACTTGTAGGTTATGCATGAGATTACCTAAATGCTTAAATCATGTTTTTTGTGAATAAAGATGCTTGAACATGATATGAATGATAAGTAATGGACTTGATCGTGAATTGAAAACATATTGATGAATATGGAGTCATATGAGATAGAAGTATGCTAATATGGTAAATTGACTTTTCCAACTCATGTATGAATGTTATGTGTATGTAAATGTATAATTGCATGATGATGCTTAGCACATGGGAGGCTGCCACATATCTATTGATATGGAGGGGCTACCATTAAGAATAAATGAGTTGTAGGAATAATCTTAATAGTATTGTGATGCTAGTTAAGGATTGTTCTAAATGTCGATAGAATCAAACTTAAGGTTTGAGTTTGTTTGTGATGAACTTGAATAGTGTTCAAGTGTCAATTGTGATTTATGGAGTAGGAGATATATGGTGTGATTGTATGAAGTAGGAGATCTATGGTGTGATTGTATGAAGTAGGAGATATATGGGGTGAATACATGAAGTAGGAGATCTATGATATGATTACATGAAGTAGGAGATCTATGATGCGAGTGCATGATGATGTACTCGAGCCGAACTCTAGAAACGAGAAGTTATATTAGGGTTGGACCCTATGTATGTCGTGACCATTAGTCACGGGGTTTGGGAAATGTTTTGTAATGAACATGGGCCTTTGAGCCGACTACTTGACTTTATATAAAGTAAGTATATATTTCGAAAGGGGTAATTTGGGATTACGGCCTAGACTATATTATTACCCTATTTGAGGATCTTGTGTTTGAAATACTTGTTGTATATCTATGAGATGCCTGTCACACCAGTACTTTATAGCCGTATAGAGTATTGACCCCTTCGGGGGCGTCCCACCACCATTTCAGGTTGAGGCTTGAGCTTGCATCCTGTGCTCGTTGATTGAGTGATTTCTCGGAGAGAAGACTTGGGGTGAGGTGCTGCGGTTGGGGAGGTTTGGACCTCTAGCGAAGGGGAAATGGCTGGGGAGGGTGTAAGAAGAAGGATGGGGGTTGGGGGGCTGAGGAGGGGGTTGGGGGGGGGGGCTGAGGAGGGGGTTAAGGGATGGCGGGTGAGGGTTGGTGGCGGCCACCGTTGGGTGGCAGCAGCGGCGGTCCCTGTAGGGTTGTACACTAACTGATGTATTGGTTGCTGGCGGTGGTGTAATTGTAACTACGATAATGGTGTAATTGTAATTGGGGCGGTGGTGTAATTGCATGTTTATAATTAGGGCGGTGGTGTAATTGTGACTAATACGGTGGTGTAATTGTAACTAGGACAATGGTGTAACTGCCATTGAACGGGTGATCATTTGTGGCGACTGTTTTCGGTGGCATTTTGGCCATCAATAAGTCCATATTTCAACACACATTTGATGCGTGTCGGGAATGGTTTTTAACAATTTTCCTAATTTAAATGTGTTGCAAAGCACATAATTAGCTCAAGTCATAGTTTACTGGTTTTTGGTTTGTTTTTGGTATTTTTAGAGTGAAAATCGGGGAACTAAGCCTGTCACCACACGTGAGAGAATTGTTTGGGGAGATTTGAGACACAATTGAGAGTTGATAAGAGCCATTGAAGGTTTGCGAGTCATTAAAGATGCATTTTTGAAGTCAATTGAGCTCAATGATCAAATACGGGGACGTATATAGCTTGAAAATGGTGATCATGATGACATATTAGCTTATCAATCATTGGAGCATATCTTTTCATAGAAAACTTCAAATGACACAATGGGTTACAAATGTAATAAAGACACCATGACGAGAATGTGAGAAGATCAAGGTGAAAACAGACGAGGAAGTCAGATAGCCGCTGTTGAGATTTTAGGATGCGATATTCCACCATTTTAACCATATATTTTGATTGGATGATCCAATTACAATTTTTCAAGTGGTGATGAATATAGGAAAGACTTCATTAGCTACAACATTTGTGAAGGAAACATAGTCAAATTCGGACAGGAGATGTGCACTCCGTGCGCGAAAAGAAGATTCACGGTGAACTCAATGGAGGCCAGGCACGTGTGCGTGATAGGGACGAATGTCGTGCATGACACGTTTTCCGTGTTTTTACCCCGGATGCACGGACTCCACGCACATCGTGCGTGCGCTCCATGGGCCTTTTTTGGCCATAATTGCTCTGCTTTCTATTTAACCAGCATGTAAACCCCTGTTTTGGGGGTGAGAGCTTATAGAGTGTCTAGGACGAAATTTTGAGAGGTTTTCAACTTTGGATCTTTAATGAATTTTTTGTAAGTTCTATTTTTTAATTAATAATAATTAATTCTTTCCTTCTCAATTCTATTGACATGTCAATTATGAATTGTGAATAAATTTAATTGATGATTTGAGATTGATGAAGGGGTGTTAAGCATGATCTAGGGTTTGTTCTTGAGAGTTTAATTGCGTGATTATTTATGTAATTTGTATTTGAATAATTTAATTGATATCTTTTGTAACCTGGAATTGCAGCTAGGATTATAATTGCACATATAATAATTTAAGAGAGATCTAAATTATTCAATGACACTTCCACACAAACCTAATTGTTCGTTCAGATATTAATAATGATTAAGGAGCCGTGCGCTCGCTTATTTTGTCAATAATTTAGTAACTTGTCGCCTGGAGATCAGCCTGGTTATCTAAAATATTATACTCTACACCGCGAGAAAAGTAAAAAGTTAGAAGTTGTTCTCTTCGCTTCATCTGAATGTTTCTGATATGAATGTTTTAAGTTCTGATATGATCTGATCCGAATTTTTCTGATCTGATCTGATATGAACATTTATGATATGATCTGATCTGAATTTTTCTGATCTGATCTGATCTGAATTTTTCTGATCTGATTTTGAATCTTTCTGATCTGGTCTGATCTGATCTGAATCCTTCTGATCTGATCTGATTTGAATATTTTTTAGGAAAAATTGAAAATAATAATCCCAACTATTGCCGGGTCCGCAGACAATAATCCCAACTATTGATTATTTTTGTATAATCCCAACTATATGGACCGTCCGCCAATAATGGTCCATGACCATATATTACCTCCTATAACAAGTGATTTTTAAATAGAAATTAATCGTCAAAATTAAATGTCACGCCCCGGACCTACCCGGACACGTCAACAACCCGCCGTACAACACAGATAGTCAACCACAGTCAACCGCATCCATATTATACAAGGCGTCATGAATATCATTCACACATAAATCATCCATAAACATACATAATAAACAATTCAGTACGCAGCAGAAAACATAGTTTGAAATCAAATGCCACACAGGGCTGACATGAGCACGCAGGCTCTAAAGTAAAATATCCATGAGCAATTTATTAATATTTCAAATGGAATGGAGGAGCACGAACCAAGTCTTCCCTCTGAGGAATCACTCAATCAACGAGCACAGGATGCAAGCTCTAGCTTCAACCTGAAATGGTGGTGGGACGCCCCCGAAGGGGTCAATACTCTATACGGCTATAAAGTACTGGTGTGGCAGGCATCTAATAGATATACAACAAGTATTTCACACACAAGACCCTCAAATAAGGTGATAATATAGTTTAGGCTGTAATCCCAAATTACCCCTTCAAAATATATACTTACTTTATATAAAGTCAAGTAGTCGGCTCAAGGGCCCATGTTTATTACAAAACATTTCCCAAACCCCGTGACTAATGGTCACGACATACATAGGGTCCAACCCTAATATAACTTCTCATTTCTAGAATTCGGCTCGAGTACATCATCATGCACTCGCATCATAGATCTCCTACTTCATGTAATCAAATCATAGATCTCCTACTTCATGTATCCACTCCATAGATCTCCTACTTCATACAAACACACCATAGATCTCCTACTTCATACAATCACACCATAGATCTCCTACTCCATGAAATCACAATTGACACTTGAATCTTATTCAAGTTCATCTCAAACAAACTCAAACCTTAAGTTTGATTCTATCAACATTTAGAACAATCCTTAACTAGCATCACAATACTATTAAGATTATTCCTACAACTCATTTATTCTTAATGGTAGCCCCTCCATATCAATAGATATGTGGCAGCCTCCCATGTGCTAAGCATCATCATGCAATTATGCATTGCATTTACATACACATAACATTCATACATGAGTTGGGAAGGTCAATTTACCATATTAGCATACTTCTATCTCATATGACTCCATATTTATCAATATGTTTTCAATTCATGATCAAGTCTATTACTTATCATTCATATCATGTTCAAGCATCTTTATTCACAAAAACATGATTTAAGCATTTAGGTAATCTCATGCATAACCTACAAGTTGTAAGCAACTAGATGTCGGTCCTCACCTCAAATGAGCTTTAAAACTTTCCTTCTCAATCCAATGACCAAAGCCTCGGCCAAGGAAGCTTGAGAACTGATTCCTTGATTAGAAATTAGTGTTAAACAGCCTTCTCAAAGTGCTAGTTCAACCCCTAAGCGTCGATACGAAAACAGCCCCTAGAATGGGTGTTTTCCGGCTAACTCGTTTCCTAGTTTTTCCAAGATTTGCTCTAGGTTAGTATCTAACCTTTACATCAATAAAATCACTTTATAAGGACATATTATACACATGGAGTAGTGTATAATAGTTCAACAAATCGTTCATATCATTTGGAAAATGAAAGGAAAGGTTTTGGGGTTAAAACTCACTTTAGAAGATTAAATCCGTTCCTGCGAGGTTGTGTTTTGCTCGGACGATTTGGCAGCCTTCCACTACTACGATTGATTCAAACCAGACCTTCACGGATTCCTCGTCTTGAGAGATTTCTTTTGGTATCTTATACTCCTACATTGGACGAGTGAATCTCAAGTTATGGCTCAAACAATCAGTACTACGCACTGAAAGATGAACCTGCGGACTGCTCTCTTCCTTCCTAGTCTTTTGAGTTGTGTGGATACTTTTGCTCTCTTATCTCTTTGGGGTTCGAATGGGGTGTAGGGGGAGTGTATAGGAGACCTTAAACATGCTAAGATAGCATGTGGCTCACAAAAGAACATGGGAGATATTTTGTTTGCAATCAAATATGGGGTGGACCTCCCCCTTTTGTTTTCTCTTGGAGTTTTTGTGTATATGAGCCAAGATTCCGCCCCATATAGTCATCTCACATCTTTTCCTTTGTTTTGCAGGTACCAAGTCCATGTGGAATGGTTCCCAATTGATCTCATTCAACTTGGGGTCCAAAATATCTACCAATACTTCCAAAAATGAAAAAATGGGTCCTATTGTTTTATCTTTTGCTAAAAGATGTCTTTTTGTACTCATCCTAATTTATTTAGCACAAGTCAACTTCCTACATCACATCATTGATCTCCAATATGTGTAGGCTCATCTCAATAATTACATAATGAACATTATAGAAGGAAAAATCCTACTCCCATTATTTAGCTCAATAATGTCAAAGATGAGGCTATAGGCATTTGTATTCTTCTCTAATCATTCTATCACTTATTTTGACATTTGGCATACATATTATTGGACTACTAGCCGTGTGGGTCACTCCCGAGTGGGTCAAGGACGCCATTCTCGAATACTTGCTATTTTTAGCAAGTTGGGCTCAAAATAATATTTGGGCCGCCCGACCTTCCTCAACTTGTCTTGAAAGGTTATGTATCATTATTTTGGGTAATGTTGGGCTCTTATATTCATTAATAAGGCCCAGATATGTATTTGCAAATCCGACACCCATTTACGAGTTTGAACAGTACAATAATCAATCATGCGCTACGTAAAACATAATTTGTTTTACAATTGTTTGGTAAACCGGAAATTCAATACATAACATTCAATTTTAAATTGAATTTTCAAGGACGTTCGGGAGCGGTGTCACATTAAAAGTTTGGATTATTTATAGGGATTACTTGTATATCTCTTCTCATCCACTTTAGAAACTACAAGAATTTATTTATAGGGACCATTATTGGCGGAAGGTGCCTATAGTTGGGGTTATTATGAAATAATCGATAGTTGGGATTATTATGAGCGGACTGCCAATAGTTGAGAGTATTACAACCAATTTTTCCAATTTTTTATAATTATAATTATAATAATAAATATTATAATTACATCTACAAATATATTTTAAATAAAATTATAACTATAATCATAATTATAAAAAAATATATAATAATTATAAATATAATTATAATTAGAGCTATAACAATTATACGTATTACACTTATTATAACTATATATATAATTATAATTGTAATTATATTTTTAATTATTATTACTTATATAACTATAATTTGAATTACAATTACACTTATAATTAAAATTACAATTATAATTATATAACTATAATTGTAATTGTAATTATAGATGTAATCATAAGTAATTATAACTGCAATTATAATTACAATTATAGTTATATTTATAACTTTAGTTATTCCATACTCCGTATAATAATAATTATTAATATAATATAATTATTATATTTAATTATATTATTATAATATAATAATTATTATGCTATTGTACTCCGTATTATAATAATAATAATAATAATAATAATAATAATAATAATAATAATAATAATAATAATAATAATAATAATAATAATAATAATAATAATAATAATAATAGTAATCTTTATATATATAAAAGCAGAATCGTGAGAAGAAAGTGAAGAATTCTGGCCACTAGATTACTACACGTGTCAAAAGATGATGAAATTTAAAACAACACAGAAGAATCACGATCCACTCCTTGCATTTTCCAGATTCAAACACGTGGCAAAACTCCACTGCTTTTCAAATCCAGTAGTGGGCAAATTGCATCACGATTGCACGACATTATAGCATGACTATGGCAGTTTTCCCCAACCGCACCAATATCCAATATAAATATCCTGCATTACAGAAGAGCTTAAACTATTAAACTCAAGCGCAGGGACCGCAATATATTTCCCACCTTCTGTCAATTACGTAACTCTGATAATTTTTAGAGAAATTGTGAATTTTATTCGACTGCAACGCAGTGGCAGAGGGTTGAAGAGGGTCATCAGCAACTAAAGCTGCTTAAACGCTTTCCTCCACCACAATCTGCCCTAGGTTGAAGATGTTGTTCAACGGAATTCAAGAGAACACCTCAAAGACCAACTGGGCACTGCGAGTCAGACTGGTGCGTTCATATGCAGTCCCAGTTTTCACTAACAAAAATGTAAATGTGATCAACACTCTAAAATGTGTGTTTCATGATCAAGATAATAGTGTAATTAATCCTTAATTAGGTTTCCATATTTATTTGTTTCCTAATGTACTCAGAACTCCTTTTATTATATATATGACATCTAGGCTACCACAATTGGTATGCCTTTCTATTATTCTCACATGGTATCAAGAGCCCTAGGTTTTTAATTTTTTGTTTACGATGACTTCTTCCTCTGTCTCGGCCGCCGCTGCTATTCCCGCTCCCAGCACCGCCGCTTCAACCACGCTGGCGTCTGATGTGCTGGTCTCGAGCGAAGCCCCTCCGGCCGGATCCCTTACAACATCGCTGCCATCTGAAGTCCTCCACCCCACTTTTCCGTCTGGTGGACTGGTTTCGGGCTCCTCGGTAGACAATCAGTGGGTCCCGCCAATATTTACATGGACGCCTACACCGCCAACAATTCGTCCATCGCCTGTTTTCCATCTTGAAGCTCAGGCAGAATCGAGCACCACCGCGGCAGCACGCGAACGGTTTGGTGGGGCTACTTTATCGGGCACTCCAGGTCTCCTTATGCCTCATGCGATCAATCCTATTGGTCGGGTCCAACAAAATAATTCTATTCCAGTTTCGTTCTCTGCTTTGGCACAAGGTATGACTCTTGGATCCGCAATCAATCAGATTGTCACCACTAAATTATTAAAGGTTGAAGATTACTTACCATGGCGCACTCAGTTTGAATCGTTCTTGGTAGCGAATGGTGTTTTAGGAATCCTTGATGGTTCTCTTCCGGCCCCGCCTCTAAATACCTATGATTTATATCAGGCCCCCATAATGAATCCTGAATATTATCATTGGTTAAAACTGGATCAAACTATTCGTGCCTGGTTATTTGCTACTCTCTCTCGCGAAGTTTTGATGGAAGTTCACACCCTTAAAAATTCTACTTCTATCTGGCAAAAGTTGGAATCCCGATTTATGGCGGCCAGTCTTGCTCGTTCCATGGAGCTCAAACATCAGTTATCACACACCAAAAAGAAGGCCAGTCAGTCCATGGAAGAGTATGTCCGTGGAATTCAGACCATCGCAGACAATCTAGCTTCCATTAATTCCCCGGTTTCTGATTCTGATCTTTTACATTATACACTCTATGGATTAGGACCGGGTTATGAATCGCTGGTTGGACCGCTAACACTCTTCCCCGAAGGACTTACGTTTGACAAGTTATGCACCAAGTTGGTCCATCAAGAGGCACGATTACAATACCAACAGTCTCTTGATTTATCACTTAGTGCTCCTGCCTTTTCGGCCCAACCATCGTCTGAAGGAGCTCCAGCCGTAGCTCATGCCGCCGGCCATCAACAGCAAAATCGTGGGGGGCGTGGAGGCCGCCGTGGACGCGGACGCGGGCGCGGCCGTGGACGTTACCATCAGCAGCCATCGATTTTGGGTCAGCCACCACCAGGGTACGGCCAGCAACCTCCAGCGCCCGGACAACATTCCCAGCAGTTCGGCCAGCGTCCTCCATTCCAGCAGCAGCATTCTTCCGGCCGAGGACAGCAGTACAACAATTTTTTGGGGCAACCTGGTACAGTCTTTTGTAATTCAGTTGCGTCATCGTTTTATACTCCTGCTCTATCTACTTTTTGTACTAACAATGTTTCTGCAGGATTCCCCTCTTTTGAGAATAATTTTGGTTCCGTACCACCACCCGTTGTCTGCCAAATCTGTCATTCTCCAGGTCATTCAGCTGTTTCGTGTTCATCTCGTTTTTCACAATCTAATACTCCTGCACTAGCTGTTCCCACTGGTGAATCCACTCCCGCTGTTTGGTATCCTGATTCCGGGGCTTCCGCTCACATGACCGCTAATGAAGGTATTTTGGTTAATAAATCTATTTCTTCTGGACCACTTTCTATTACAGTTGCAAATGGATCTACTTTACCAGTTATGACTATAGGTGACTTGCATCTGTCTACTCCGCCTCGATCTCTTCATTTAAAATCTGTTTATCATGTTCCTAATCTTAAATATAATTTACTATCCATTCAAAAATTATGTGCCGATAATAATTGTTTTGTGGTTTTTGATAAAAACTCTGTTTCTGTTAAGGACAAAATTTCGGGGAAGGTGCTTCTTCAAGCTTCCAGTAATGGAGGTGTTTACCCTATTTCTCTGTCAGCCTGTTCACCGGTCGCTCTCATCTCACATGTTGCCTCTGGACCAGTCTGGCATCGTCGGTTGGGACACTGTGGCAGTCGCATTTTAGAACGTCTTAGGAAGTCTGGCAATCTACTTAGTACTTCCCAATTTTCTCATAATTGTATTTCTTGTCGCCTAGGAAAATCACAACGGTTACCTTTTCAAGAAGTTTGGCATAAATCTACTGCTCCTTTATTTTTAATTCATTCTGATGTTTGGCAATCTCCAGTTCTGTCTACAAGTGGTTTTAAATATTATGTTTTATTTATTGACGATTTTTCTCGCTTTACTTGGCTTTATCCAATGCGCCGTAAAAGTGAAGTTATGAGCCACTTTCGCAATTTTAAATTAATGGTGGAAAATTTATTCAATGCTAGAATTAAAATTTTTCAAAGTGATGGAGGGGGTGAGTTTGATAATCATGGTATGCGTGAAATTTTTCTTAACAATGGCATTTTGTTTAGGAAGTCTTGTCCTGACACTCCTGAGCAAAATGGTGTTGCTGAGCGAAAACATAAGCATTTACTTGAACTAACTCGCACTATGCTTCTTGAAGCAAAAATGCCAGCTAGTTTTTGGGTGGATGCCGTTTTTACCGCAACCTATATTATTAATCGTCTACCCACTCCAAATCTAAATGGGGCTTCCCCTTTTGAAAAATTATTTCACCATTCTCCTGACTTCTCTTTTATGCGTGTATTTGGTTGTGCTTGTTTTCCAAACTTTATTGCCACTTCTGCCAACAAATTATCTCCGCGGTCTATTTTATGTGTCTTTTTGGGCTATGCCCCGGAGTACAAAGGTTATCGTTGCTTAGATCCTATTAGCGGCAAGATCTACATTAATCGGAATGTTCGCTTTTATGAAGATATCTTTCCATATTCCGCTCTTGTCTCCCCATCCCAACCTACCGCACTACCACCATTATCACCGCCCAATACTGTCCGCTTTCATACCAGCTCCTTACCAAACTCCCTGCCAGCGCACATCACTTCCGCCGCACCTTCGCCACCCCAAATCAACTCCCTACCAGGTTCTCCTCCTTCGACCGACCCTTCCTCCAATGGCCCAAACCCCTGCACCATCCACTCCACTTCTCCATCGCACACAGTTCCGCACGCAGCCAGCCCTCACCCCTTTTCATCCGAGAACCTATCTGACCTTGACCTTTTCCATCCTTCAGGTCAGCCATTGATCTCTGCTACCCCGACCGCTGCCAACCGCCCAACCCCGACCACAATCACCACGCCAACCTCTCTTCCAGCCGTGACCGAGCACATCCCTTCACCATCTGCACCTTCCTCGAATACATATTTCCTAGTTAACGAGCATCCCATGCAAACGAGAGCTAAATCTGGCATTTTTAAACCAAAACTTATTTTTAACCTCAAAACTGATATTTCGGCATGTGATCCATCTTGTTTTTCTATGGCTAATAAGGATGTTAAATGGAGAGAGGCTATGGCGGAGGAATTTAATGCACTCATTGATAATCATACATGGGATTTAGTTCCATTTAATCCTTGTAAAAATGTGGTCGGATCTAAATGGATTTATAAAACTAAATTTAATTCTGATGGGTCGGTTGAAAGGTATAAAGCTCGTCTGGTAGCTCAAGGATTTACTCAACAAGCTGGTGTGGATTTTTCTGAGACTTTTAGTCCTGTTGTCAAGCCCACTACTGTTCGTATTGTTTTATCTCTTGCTGTTTCGTTTAATTGGGTTATTCGTCAGCTAGATGTCAAAAATGCATTTTTACATGGTAATCTGACTGAAGAAGTTTATATGCGACAGCCTCCTGGCTTTATTCATCCCCAATTTCCTAACCATGTTTGTCGTCTACGCAAAGCTATATATGGCCTCAAACAGGCTCCTCGAGCCTGGTTTTACAGATTTAGCAGCTTTTTGTTGACGCATGGTTTTGTTTGTAGTAAGTCTGATAATTCCTTGTTTATATATCGTCATGGCTCCTTATTTATTTATCTTCTCTTATATGTCGATGATATTATTGTTACTGGTAATTCCCCATCCTTTATTTCCACATTTATTTCCTGTCTTGGTCGATATTTTGCCATGAAAGATTTGGGGGATTTACATTTTTTCCTAGGTGTCCAAGCTGTTCGAGTACAATCTGGGTTATTTTTATCTCAGCAAAAATATGTGTCTGATCTTCTCACTAGATTTCATCTTCACACTCTTAAACCTGTTCGTACCCCTCTTGCTACGCGAACTAAACTTTCTCTCACTGATGGGGATCTTCTAGCAGATCCATCTGAGTATAGAAGTATGGTAGGTGCTTTACAGTATTTAACTATGACTCGACCTGATATTACATTTGCTGTTCACTTGGTTTCCCAGTTTATGCATGCGCCCCGTACACCTCATCTTTTGGCTGTTAAGAGAATTTTCAGGTATTTGCAAGGGTCTATTTCGCATGGATTACTGCTTCGGCCAAGCACAGCATCTCCTACCATACAGGCTTACTCGGATGCTGATTGGGCAGGTTGTCCTGATAGCAGTCGGTCCACCTCTGGTTTTGCTATTTTTCTAGGCCCCAATTTGATTTCTTGGAAGGCTAAGAAGCAGCCTACTGTGTCTCGTTCTTCTACCGAGGCAGAGTACAGGGCCATTGCTTACACTGTTCAGGATACTCTGCATATACGTTCCATTTTGTTTGAATTGGGCTTTCCTGTTCGTGCTCCGGTCACACTCATGTGTGATAATGTGTCTGCCTCTTATTTGTCAGCAAATCCTATTCAGCATGCCCGGAGTAAGCATATCAGCATTGATTATCATTTTGTTCGTGAGAGAGTTTCACATGGAGACCTTGTTGTTCGTCATGTTCCTACACAATTTCAGCTTGCAGACATTTTCACCAAGAGTTTATCTCCGCAGCGTTTTATTTTTCTTAGGGACAATCTGCACATTATTTCCCCTGCACAGATTGAGGGGGTGTAATAGTGTAATTAATCCTTAATTAGGTTTCCATATTTATTTGTTTCCTAATGTACTCAGAACTCCTTTTATTATATATATGACATCTAGGCTACCACAATTGGTATGCCTTTCTATTATTCTCACACAAGATGTAATTGATCTTAGTCATTTAAATCCACTTCATTTTTTAATTCTGAGACAAATTGACTCACTTTTTATTTATGCAGGGCAACAGGGTTCATGCCACGATTCGTCGGGAAAGGCTTGGAGCATTCAAGGAACAGATAAAAGAATAAGGGAATGTTTAATTTACATCTTGAGGAATTTCGTTGTCACTCCTAACTCCATGTAGCACACGGGTCATGAGACTACTCGATTATGTAACTCCATGTATAATCTGTTTTTATGTATTTCAAATTTGCCATATTTTGTAAATGTGTTACGCAATGGGCGATCATAAAATAAAATGAAATTTTCACTGCAGATGTCAAAAGGAGAATCAAATCAATTCTCATGCGTTGCTGAGGCAAGATGCTAATAGTTGTTTACTTCATGATTCAGAACCATTTTTGTAAATTTTAGTTTATGAAAAAATAGGTTATAAACATTCAGATTTTAGATTTTAGATTTTAGCATATGCTTTTTAATCAAAGGGAATCAAAAATAAATAAAGATTAAAGCAAATTTAGTAAAGGTGAATAAAAAAGTCATTAGGTTAAACTAAATCAAACTGATAAGAAGATGTTTACGGTTTACCAGATGCCTATGTGAAAAAGCCTATGAAAACATGTGAGCACTAGCATAGATACTAATGAAAATACAAGTGAAATAATATTAGAAGAAAAACTTAATGACTTTTGTTTAGAAGAAAAACTTAAAAACAACTGGGTGTGATGAGTTAAATTGTTTGTGAAAAAAGTGTTCAGTCATGGATGCTTAAACTATAGAGATGATTGTTACAATGTTACCCTTCAGAAATCCCAATTGCTTAAGCCCTTATTGATTCCTGTGCATATAGCCCGTATATATCAGCCCTTTCAACTGTTTATAAGTTACTGCCCTTAGTTGAACTGCATCTACACATGGTTCAAGCAATAGGAACTAAGAATGAGTAATATTAAGAAATACATTTTTTTGAAGGAATATTAAGAAATACATATGTCAATCACTTAGTAGAAATTCAGAATGTAGTTGTTTATAAGTTATTTATATGGGGAAATTATCATTTACTTAAGTTATAAAAAAGTGAAGGTCCTGAATCAAAGATAACTTATAACAAGATATTATGTTGAATCAAACAAAACTTCCGTTTCACACATAATCAAATCAAATAAGACGAGTAGGAATGACTATAAACAATTATAAGAAAGGGTGCTTTGATCTTAAAAATATATTACTTCTAAATAGGGGTTGCACATGATAAAAGTTTGATGAATTTGCTCGGATCTAAAATTTAAACAAGTAAAGATGATGAGCTCTTAAGATATTGCAAGATAAACTTTTCTTCGAAGATTGTTACTGCAAGATAATTAAAAAATCAAATATTTAGAAAACTGTAGAGTAACAACCAAGATATAATCCCCCAATACATGTCTTAGTGCCGTAGTGAATTATAATTTAGCTACAGAGCATAACTTCAATTGAAATTAAATTAACCTATATGAACAAGAAGAAGCTACATCGTGTATTTGTTGAGAACTAAAGAGAAAAGAGATTACCTGGTACGAACCACTTGGCGGGGGACATATATTGTCTATCAGCTTCGGTAGAGCATGACAGCAGGATTGCACTTGAGGTCATATAAATACACGGAGAAAAGGATAACAAACAACGTTAAAGTAAAAATTAAGGAAAATTGGTATTCAATAAACAAAAAACGTAATAAATTGACCGAGATGGGACGGAAGAGGAGGAGATGTGGAACCTGAATGGAGTAACCGCGGCGGTGGATTGCCTATTCGAATCTTTTTATGGTGACGATGAGAGTGTGAGGAAGAATGTTTGAGAAAGAAGAAGTGTAGCAGACTCTGGAGAATTCCAGAGTCGCCGTGTGTTGGAGTATGAGTGTGAGTGAAATGAGGTGACCGGTATATACGGAGTAATATACGGACTATAGTTACTTATATACGGAGTACATAGCTATGGTTATATGTCGGTTGTACTACACTACTACGGATATTATTATACTATATTTATGATCTGGATCAATATTTGGAGTCCAGATCTTTCCAGATTCATGTATAATGAATCATTCATTTAAAAAGGAATTTGGCTATGTTGTATAACCCCAGTTCGGAAAGGACTCGACCATATCATCCGGTCACGGGTCAATCCGGACTTGAGTATCAAGTCAAACAGCGTTCCAGAATATGTGAAAACTAAGAGAGTGTTTGCAAAAACTTAAAAAAGTATTTCGTACTTCTCAGCTTTTGGCTTAAAAAATACTTATTTACCAAACACTACCAATTTTTAATTTTTCCCTGCTTGCATGTGAAAAGTGTTTTTCTCTATTATATTACACAAAAAACACTTATTTTACCAAACACTGTCAACTTTTACTTTTCAAAATCACTTTTTTTCAAACACTATCAACTTTTACTACTTATCATTTTTTCCCAATCACTCGAAAATTGCTTTTTAAGCAGAAGCAGTTGCAAGCACTCCCTAATATAGTAATAATAACAAATATTTATATTCACGCAAAAAATTAATTTAAAAAGTAATTATTATTCATACGTAGTATTAATCAATTAACAGTAATACTCCCCCGTCCCTTATAACTTTGACACCTTTCCTTCTTTGGATGTCCCATTAACTTTGACACTTTTCCATTTTAGTAAAGAATACTTGGTTCCAATTAATTCTCTCTCCTCTGCACAAACCTCAACCACACAGTTTTTATTTTATTAATCTCCGTACCGGTCAAATTTGGCAAAGTTATTAGGGACGGAGGGAGTATTAGGACTCTCATAATATTTCAAAATACGGAGTATAATTTCATTCCTACAATAACTAATAAAGTTATTTTTTATTTGTACTGAACATTATAATATAATTTGACATGATTTTCATATGCAACCATAAACAACAAAAATCAAGGTCAATCGTTTTCTCCGAGTAACTAAGCGTGAAAAGATAAAGATATTGATCACATGAACAGTGACGGACCCAGAAAATTAGAGTCATGGGGTCCCTTAATTAATATAACTCTCTTAATAATATAAAATTAAAGAAAAATATCAAGAAGCATAACGTTTCGTAGTTAATGTATTCAACATGTACATAAAACCTGCCTTTTTTATTCCATGCTGAAAATCCTATTCCCAAAAAATAATTACCACCAACTTCCCACTCATTTCAAAATGTTGCATCTTTGACAATACTATATTCCAACCATTTGTACTCATCAAATCAACTTGAAACAAATTTACGTTTTTAGCAGCAATTACTTTAAAAAGGAAATCATGATCTCGAGGTTTAAACGACCCTTTCTGAAGGTAACTACGTCATACCTCGTCTTGAACACTAGGATGAAATCAAAGTGTTGTTTATGTAGAGAGAGTATAGGTCAAAGTAGTTTCACTTTCAGCAAATACATGATCCAATTTTTTAGTTACTAAAGGTGAATCATTTGAATTAATATCTTAACTACTCTCAGTACTTCGAACTTTTTTAAATCTAGGTACACTACCGAAATATCTTTTCATCTTAAATTGTAAAATTTCGAATAAAAACATTCATAAATACATAAATCTGTTGCATTAAGTAAAAAAAATTATAATTAATTAAAAAAAATGAATTAATAAGAAGTGGTGGAGGTCTGAGGGAGATACGCTGATGGCAATAGATTTGTTGTGGTCTGCAGTTGGTAGGGGTTTAAAAAATAAAAAATGGACCAAAACGACATCATTTGGTGTTTTAAAATGCAGCTTTCAGGACCCAAAAATTGAACATGAGAGTGGATTCGAACCCGCTACTTCACCAATCAAAAGCTTTTAAACACATGCTTACTCCCATTCCTCTGCTGTAGCCATTTGGTCTCTACTTCGCTTATGTTTTATATATACATTTAGCACTTAATATTGTAAAAGATATATGTAATATATATATATAGGTAAATTTTTCGAAGCCCACGGGGTCCCGGGACCCCATGGGACCCTTAGTGGGTCCGCCACTGCACATGAATACTTCCAAGTCGTATTTCAAAAAGTTTTTCATATTGTTTGATGCCTTCTACGTTGTAATATTTTTTGTTTTAGAAATGCATCGAGTATAACAACTTTATTATATAGTATTTCATTGTTATTTGAATTATTCTACATAAATATTCTAATATATACTGTCCCGTCTATAGAAAGGTTCTCTCACTTTTCGTTTTTGGGCGTCCCATATAAATGTTCTTCTTTTCATTTTTGAAAACAATTAACAATCATAAATGACAAATTAATTATTAAATATTAAAAATAATATATGTATACCGTCACTGTTATCATCACTTACCCCATTATACTATATGCCTATTAAAATTATTTTTCTAAATATATTTAAACTACCTTAATTATTTCATGAATATCTAAATAATCGTTTCATTTTGTCATTACGACTTTTCAACGGGACAGATAATATATAACAACACTTTTGCCATTAACTACCTTATCTTACATTTTTTTTTTATGAAACTACCTTATCTTACACTATAGATAATATACAACAACACTTTTGCCCCGTGCATCGCACGGGTATAATACTAGTAATAGTAATAATATAATAATTATTAATAGCATTATAATTATTATAATAATAAAGTGATAAATCTGATATGAATGTTTGTGATCTGATTTGATCTGAATGTATTTTATCTGGTCTGATCTGAATCTTTCTGATCTGATCTGATCTGAATAAAATAAGAATAAACAATAAGTAATAAGAATAAGACGAAGAGAACAACTTCTTAGTATTGACATGCATTGCTCAATTAAATAGTCTTCATGTGTTTAAGACTTTAAGTCTGATCAGCCCCGGAATCTTGTTGCCCTCCGAATCAATGTCTTTCGTCATTAAACAAGAAGAAGCCTTTAATTTAGCTTTATTTTCGTATTAATTAACTTTTTCAAAAATCCAACCACGAACAACCGCATTTATTTATTTTATTTATTTTTTAATCGTTGAGTTTATTTATCACTTGATTCACTTTTTCCGTTCATGTGGAGACGATAGTCGTACTTTATCCCTATACTGCAACATATTGACGACATTTTACACACATTATCCCTATACTGCTACATATTCAATACAATTCAATGACATATTGGTCACTGGCTCTGTATGGTCATTGACGGAGTAGGTGTCATTGTAACTGCATAGAATATTATGTCACTGTCACTGGGCAAGGCATAAATGTAATATAAATCTCATTTTGGAAAGCATTTAAAATTGATCTTGTTTTTTGTGGGAATCTCATTTAAATCTGGAAAACTGGAGAAAGGAAAATTGAAAAACATGTTTACCGTCCTGTCATAATCTAAAATTGAAAAATAGAAACATGTTTCTGATTTTGTTCTTAAGTGGAAGAACTCACTTTTTAGTGTTTTCCGATTTGGAAATATGCAGCATTATATTGCGTCTTGTATTTGTTTCACGCTAGGGTATTCAAGTGTGGTAACTTTTGTTTTTTTAAAACTGCATATTTTTTTCAAGATCTATGCTACGTGTATTTTCAATAATATATTTTATTTATTAAATTAGGATTATCAATTTTCATGTTTTTAGTGTTTTATAACTTACTTTTAGGTATCATAATTTTCCCAAAATAAATAAGTTCTAATCCTAATTCTGATTCATAGATCATAAAAAACACGTGACTTCAAAAAAAGTGTTACTAGTGTTATGTACTCAAACATGTTATGAAACAACACTTGGTTTAAAAATACATTTTTAATACTAATTCTGATCCATAATTTTTATGTAAAATTGTGTATTTGTCTTTGAGGACAATGTAGTCTCTTATTAAAAAATGCCACTTATTAAGTCATGTTTGTAGATTATATACGTTTTGTCTTATTTCAAATGTTTCTAATCATGAGTATTTTATTTTGTATTATACACAAATATTAATTTATTAACTATGTTAGATAATATTTGTTATTTTTTAGGTGTTCAACTTTATCAAGTGTCAATTTCTCAATACATATACTTAATTAATGATTTTAAACATTGAAATAGAAAGAAAAGAATATTTGAAAAACATCCGTTCAAATTTGGAAAAGGAAAATAAAAAACAGAAAAAGAAAAACAGAAAATTGAAGAAAATAAGTAAACGAACTTCATTAATTATTTTGAAGAGTGATTTTATTTATTATTAAAAATAGAAATGAAATTTGGAAAGACAAGGGGTGTTTGGACCTGATTCTTAAAACTGCTTCTGCTCCTTCAAAGAGTATAAGCAGAAGCTGGAATGTTTGAGTGAAAGTGTAGAATTGATTCTGGTGCTCAAATTTATTCCTAGAATCAATTTTTTAGAAGTGGAGGGTGACCAATTTCTGAAAACCTATTCTGATTCTGTATCTACTTTAAAAGTAAGTAGAAACAGAACGAAATACAAAACTGTCATTTCTACGAAATACAAGTATTTGAATCCGGAACTGTGTGGAACTTGGCAGAACAAGGAATGGAAAACTGTAGAACATTTTTGGAAGCTCCACGAAAGTACTGGTTTCATCATCGTCTCCCTCCTATATAAACGACACTCATCCGCCTCCGATGAAGCATCGGAAGAAGTCTGTTCATTTAACTCTAAGCGAAGCTATCAGAATAGCCGTTTGGTTGATAATTTGATATCTCATTGAGTCGATAGAGAAATAATGTCTCTGATTCCAAGCATCTTTGGTGGTCGCCGGAGCAACGTCTTCGATCCCTTCTCTCTCGATATCTGGGACCCCTTCGAAGGATTCCCGATCCCTAACGCCATCGCCAACGCTGGGGCCTCGGCGAGCGAGACGGCGGCGTTCGTGAACACGCGCATCGACTGGAAGGAGACGCCGGAGGCTCACGTGTTCAAGGCGGATCTGCCGGGGCTGAAGAAGGAGGAGGTGAAGGTGGAGGTGGAGGAAGGGAGAGTGCTCCAGATCAGCGGAGAGAGGAGCAGAGAGAGTGAGGAGAAGAAGGACAAGTGGCACCGCGTGGAGCGGAGCAGCGGGAAGTTCCTGCGGAGGTTCCGGCTGCCGGAGAATGCGAAGATGGAACAGGTGAAGGCGTCCATGGAGAATGGTGTGCTCAGTGTGACTGTTCCTAAGGAGGAAGTGAAGAAACCTGAGATCAAATCCATTGAAATCTCTGGTTAGACCCTTCAATTTGTGTTGGAGCTTCCATTCCCATTTTGGGGTCTCTGTAGTAATTGTTGGTTTTGATTGTTATTATCAACTAAAATGGGTGTCCGTTTGTTTGTTTGATCATTTCTCCCTAGTCTGGCGATGGTTATGTAAAATTGTTGTCTGCACATTATCTGATCATCAATAATAGATTGTGTTTTCTTCCTTGCTTTGCTTTCCCACGTTACCATACAAAAATATACGGTAGAGTTAAGAAAAACAGCAACCTGTATATGAGGACCTAAAGTAAAACATCGCACATTCTGTCCGGTCAGCCACTGGTGATGTATTTTTCGCAGCACATCGATCTTTTTTAGAATGTTATTTCTGAGTTTGATATTAAAGTCAAGTACCATCCCCTATTCTCATGAGTAAGTATTGAAATTCATAGTACAAAAATGTACTCCCTCCTCCCTTATAATTTTGCTAACTTTTCTTTTTTGGATGTCCCATTAATTTTGCCACTTTCCTATTTAAGTAAAGAATTTGTGGTTTCAGTTAATTTTCTCTCTGCACAAATTTCAATCACACATTTTTTACTTTATTAATCTCCGTGCCGGTCAAACTTGGCAAAGTTATTAGGGACGGAGGAAGTATATTATTCCTCGTAAGTGTACAGATACATCCCAGTGAAAATATATACACTTGATTGTAACAAGTCCCTGATAAATACGCAGCTACTTATGCAGTTATGCGTCCTATACGGCTGAAAAATATAAAGAGATACTCCGTAAATACAACACAAATTGAAAAATTAAAGATACTCCGTAAATACAACACAAATTGAAAAATTAAAGACTCCTAACAAGTGCGTAGTAGGAAAAATAGGATCCAATAAGGAAACTTTTTAGTCATATTTATGTAATTATTTCAACTTTTTATAAGCTTTAAAATTGCAATAAAAAACAAAATTAGAAGACGAATCAAGCAGGGTTCGAACTCTGGGCTTTGGAATAAGTGATGACCATTTCTTAGTCAAGTCTTGGAAACAATTTGGATATTTGTAGTGATATATTCACTTTCAACTCACCAATATGCATAACAAATGGTATGTCTAGTCGTCTAGATTTTGGATCAAGTACTACATTGTGAATGTTTTTGTACATTGAGTTTGACATGTGAGAATCTAAAAGTGCGAACACCAAATTAGATTTAGTAAAAAAGTGATCTCTTTAATTTGCCACCACATAAAGGTATAGTATTGGAATCTAAAAGTGCAATATAGCGACTTTGAAATGAAATTTTCTCACTGTCATGTTAATCATGTCTAAACGCTGTTTTTATTTGGACTATGAGGTGTTTGGATCTGATTCTTGTTGGATGTTATTATTTGTTATTTTATGTACAAATGTTTTCCTCGTAACTTTTTGTGTGTACGTACGTAGTCATTGTACTAGAATAGGAAGTTGTATCATTCGTGATCTTTTCCTTTTTTTCCTCCTTTATTTACACATGGCAGTACTCGGCCATTAGCATGTGTTTTCCTTGTATCTTGATTTGAGATGAGCCAAGGAATAATAGAAAATATTTCCATATTGCGTCTGTTTTAATATGGTATTAGAGCGGTGATTCAGGACCGACCGATCACGCTCATCCGACGAAGACATGGCCGGCGAAACCAACCACTGCGGTGGAGATGGCAATCATGAACACATGGAACGACGACGTGGAGACATACAAGCAATGCATGTAGGAGAGTACCGGACTGGTGGAACCGTGACACAAGAACCCAACGAAGTGACCCTGCATAAGCCCGGCTTCACAGATGAGCAGTGGCAGACGTTCCTGACGCTGATGAAAAACTGTAAGGCCACCTCTTTGAAGGATAAACTCTCAGGTATAAACACTCATGACCGGTGGCTCTTAGATTCCGGTGTTCGTACCATATGACCGGAGATAAAAATGTCCTAAAGGAAAGGATGAATATCGCACCAGTGGCAGTGACCTTGCCGAATGGTGATCTCACCTAGGCCACTCACATGGGTAGTGTTAAGATCAGTGCAAGCATAAAACTAATTAATGTTTTGTTTGTACCTGGTTTAAAGTGCAATTTAATTTCTTTGGGGAAATTAATTGAAAATCGAAAATGTGATGTATTTTTTACTAATGATTTATGTGTAATACAGGATTTACCTACGAGGATGCCGATTGGAGTGGGTGAACGACGAGGTGGAGTTTATTTTTTCCGTGGTCTGGATCGAGCACAGGCACACGCAGTGGGAAGTTCAGATTCAGGTGATTTGTGGCATTCACGATTGGGACACCCATCAATGAAAATTCTTCGTTTACTTGGTTATTTGGATTCTGTTCAAAATAAAATGTGTGATGCTTGTATGAGAGGCAAACAAACACGTGATAGTTTCATTATTAACCATGTATGTGCCGTTGAACCATTTGAATTAATTCATTGTGATATTTGGGGTCCGTACCGCACTTTGTCTACATGTGGTGTTCGTTATTTTCTGACTATCGTTGATGATTTTTCTAGAGCTGTGTGGGTACACTTGATGCGTGACAAAAGTGAAGTGCAAAATATTCTTAAACAATGTATTGCCATGACTAGTCGCCAATTTAACAAACTGGTGAAGGTTGTAGAAGTGATAACGGCAAGGAATTTTTAAGTCTCCAGGAATATTTTTTATCTCATGGAATCATCTTTCAAACGTCTTGTGTGTACCCCACAACAGAACGGGAGGGTAGAACGGAAACATAGGCATATATTGGAAATGGCCCGTACACTCCGATTTCATGCAAATTTGCCCATTGATTTTTGGGGGGAATGTGTGTTGACCGCGGGATATTTAATCAATCGTCTACCCTCACCTGTGATAGGGAATAAAAGTCCGTACGAGATGCTATATAATAAAGTGCCCATATATAGTCAATTACGGGTGTTTGGTTGTCTATGCTATGCACGTGAGCCAAACACAAGGGGTGATAAATTTGCTCCTCGTGGTGTGAAATGTGTTTTTTTGGGATATGCCTATTCTCAGAAGGGCAGGTGTATGATCTCCGGAAAGGACATCATTTTATTTCGCGTGATGTTAAATTCGCTGAACATGATTTTCCATTTAAAGTTGAGAAATCTACCTTGACTAAAGAGCAAATGACTGGAATTGAACTACATGCATGGGCACCACACGTGCCTAGAGATGATGAGGATAATGCACCATACATGTGTGAGGGGCAAGATACGTGTCAGAATGATACTCGGCCAGGTGCTAGGGAGGAACGCGCAAATTATATCGTGCAACCGGCGCACCATGAGGATGGTGCGCCCGGTTGCAAAACGACGGAGTATTGAGACCTGGTTTATTTATTTTTTATCCTTTTGTTTTTAAAAAATGGTAATAACTTTTTTATTTTTGATCCGATTTTTATAAAATTTATATCAACATTTTTTATTTTTCATGATCTTTCAAATGAGACCAATATTGCTTATGTAATTTTAAGAAATTATCGAACTATTATATTAATGTGTATTGGATTATAAGGAAAACCAAACTAAATTTAATACAAAAAAATAATTGTGTAAATCACAATTTATCTTAAAACTGTGCATATAAAAATTTATTGTATTAGGTATTTATACATGTGAGTTACATATTTTTATATGTGAAGTTACATATTTTTACACGTAAAGTTACATATTTCTACACGCGAGTTACATATATATACACACGAGTTGCATTTGACTTGCCTGAACGCGAGTTACATATATTTACACGTAAAGTTACATATTTTTACACGTAAAGTTACATATTTATACACGCGAGTTACATATTTATACACACGAGTTGCATTTGACCTGTCTGAACGCGAGTTACATATTTTTTAAGTAAAGTTACATATTTTTACACGTAGAGTTACATATTTATACACACGAGTTGCATTTGGCTTGACTGGACGTGAGTTACATATTTCTACACATAAAATTACATATTTTACATAGGTTAATATAATAGTTCGATATTATGTTAAAATTACATAGGCAATATTGGTCTCATTTGAAAGATCATAAAAAATAAAAAATGTTGGTATAAATTTTATAAAAATCGGATCAAAAATAAAAAAGTTATACCATTTTTTTAAAAAAAAGAGAAATAAAAAATAAAGATTCGGTGCTTGCCAAATACGCTGCTTGCCAAAAACCGTATGCCGGTATACGGTGCTCACCGTATACCGGTCATACGGTATAACAACTGGGAGGAACGACTCTCAAGTGGAAAGACATACTCCTTTGACCGAAGCATCAGCTGGTGCAAATGGGGCCGGCGTACATGATATTGCCACACAGGCAACTGACAACGGACAGGTCAGGCGAGGTGGACGTGTACGTAAAGTTCCATCGTGGCATCAAGATTATGATGTGCAATTGAACACCGTTAAAATAAACTCTCACCCCGTCAACATTCCCGCTTCCACGGTTGAATCAGGTAATCCTTATTCACTTTCTCATTGTATAAAATATGATCATTTTTCGGTTTCGCACCGAGCCTTCCTTGCAGCTATTTCTATGACCAAGGAGCCCGGTAGCTTTGGAGAAGCAATTCGTGATCCACATTGGCGGGAGGCTATGAGTCGCGAAATTCAGGCACTAGAGCGTACTGGTACGTGGAAAATTCAAGACTTGCCACCCGGTAAGAAAGCTATCTAGTGCAAGTGGGTTTACAAAATTAAGTACAAAAGTGATGGGTCCGTGGAGCGCTATAAGGCGCGCTTGGTGGTTTGCAGGAACCGACAGGTGCAAGGAATTGATTACAGTGAGACTTTTGCACCAGTAGCTAAAATGGTCACGATTCGTACCATTTTGGCAGTTGCTGCTTCTCGACATTGGGAATTACATCAAATGGATGTAGATAATGCATTTCTTCATGGGGATCTTCACGAAGAGGTCTACATGCATCTACCACCTGGTTATACCACGACGTCTGCTAGAAAGGTATGCCGTCTCCTACGATCTCTTTATGGCCTACGACAAGCACCAAGGTGCTGGTTTTCTAAGCTGACTTCCTCTTTGAGGAATTATGGGTTTGTGCAGTCACACACGGATTATTCCTTATTCACATTGAGGAAGGACAATCGTATTATATGTGTGCTCATATACGTAGATGATCTCTTGATAACTGGAAATGATCGTACCATGATCGAGCAATTTAAATCATATATTTCTGGCACTTTTCCTGTTAAGGATTTGGGGGTGATGAAATATTTTCTTGGAATAGAGGTAGCTCGGAACTCTACAGGAATTTTTCTGTGTCAACGAAAATACGTTCTTGAGATCTTGGCCGAGACAGGATTGACTGGGTGCAAGCCAGTCACTTTTCCTATGGTTCAAAACCATCGGTTACAGTCAGATTCTGGCGCCTATTTTTCTGATCCAAAACGGTATCGACGGCTTGTCGGGAAATTAATTTATTTGCAAAATCCCAGGGTGGCTCATTGGGAAGCTGTACTTCGTGTCCTCAGATACCTTAAGGGCCGACCTGGACAGGGAATTTTATTACGATCTGATTCCTCTCTCTCTCAGGGACGGATCCAGGATTCTGAGTCAAGGGGGGCGAAATTTTTCGTTAGTGTAGGGGGTGATTTTTTTTGTTAGTGTAGCGGGGTGAAAATTTTTCCCTAGTGTAGCGGGGCGAAATTTTTTCGTTACTGTAGGGCTATGCGGCTATTTTTATTCAAAAAATGACATTAATACATGCACATCCCGAACGACATTTAAATCTATTACATTCTAAGTTTAGAAGATGACAAAACATCAACCAATACATTTTTAATAACTTCTACATTGTTTAACCTCATGAATCGGTTATTGAATTGTAATTTTTGTCCACCAAGGAGGTTGTTCGTGAGTCATGACTCATGAGAAGTTTTCTTAATATTACAATAGTAGTATACTAGTATGTATGAGATTGTTATTTTTAGAATAATATGCACCACATACACACACATATATATATGGTGCATATTATATTTTAATATTTTTATTAATTCTATAATAATTTAAAGTTTATTATCCATGCAATAAATTATTTTTAGAAAGCAAGAAGTAAATGAATTATGTAATCTAATGTCTATAAATATTTATATTTTGGATTCATTTCATGTGATCTAAAAATTGTGTAATTAGTGTGTCTGATATTTAATATTGTTTGATATATGTTTTACAAAATCCAGTACTTGTTATCTAATAAAGATAATTAAACATTACAAAACTAAGAATTCTTATATAATAAGTATCCTAAATGTTAAATAACGAGTTACTCTATTGTTTATTTGTTTAAGTTATGTAAATTATTTTAGATGTTTCTTCTTTTAAATCTCCAATTAAGTATTACATTATGTAAGACTATATACTAATTTTGAAAATTAAAAGCTAAGGGGGGCGAATCTAATTAAATTATGAAAGTTTTATAAAAATATTACATAAATGGTAAAAAATTGAAAATATGCCCCCCCCTAAATCCATCCCTGCTAGTCTCTCTCTTACCGGTTACTGTGACGCAGACTGGGCAAGTTGTCCTATGACTCGTCGGTCTGTCACTGGATATTTTGTTTCTCTAGGTTTCTCTCCTGTATCATGGCGGACCAAAAAGCAAGCAACAGTGTCCCGGTCTTCCGCAGAAGCCGAATACCGAGCCATGGCCTCTTTGACCTGTGAACTCATTTGGTTACGAAACCTGCTTCGTTCACTAGGTGTCACGAACTCTCAACCGGTCCATCTGTATCATTCGTGATCTTTTCCCTATTTTCCTCCTTTATTTACGCATGACAGTACTCGGCCATTAGCATGCGTTTTTCTTGTATATATGTAGGCGTATCTTGATTTGAGATGAGCCAAGGAATAATAGAAAATATTTCCATATTGCATCTGTTTTAATAATTCTCAAAACTGTTTCTGCTCCTTCAGGGAGCAGAAGCGGAAGCTGGAGCATTTTTAGAACTCTAATTTACTCTCAAAATCAGTATTTTAGAAGTTGGGGTACCAGCTTCTGAAAACTGATTCTGATTTTGCTTCTGCTTTTAAAAAAGAAGCAGAAGCAGAATCAGTTCCAAACACCCCTATATCATGAACTATACATATATAGATAGATTGGAGTTGGAAGCTAGGGTAAGGGACTTCTTCGCATACAAACAACTAATGTTTATATGCTGACAATTAATGTATGTATATAAACATTGGCTTATGTATAGAGAAAACTTCATGTCGGGCCGGACCAGTTAACTTGCAAAAATCATTTGACGACCTTCTCGATCGAATTTTGAGTTGAAATTTGGTATGGACAAACTAGTCTTGATGAGGAACATGCTCAAAAAATTTCATCAAAAAATTCCACCGGGAAGGTGCCCAAACGGGCTCGGCCGGACGGGGCAGCCCGTCAGGCCGGCCTGATGAGAAGAGCCCTCGCTTATGTATATTCAAACATGGACTATTCTATAAAAAACGCAAATTAATGCTATTTGCAGACAAATTAAAGTCCAAATAATGCTCCCCGTATATAAATAAAGTGTTATATACTCAAATATTTTTCATTGGGCCCATAAGTGTTATATACATATTTTTAGAGGCAGTTTGACAACACTGTTTTCCAGCTTATCAGGCTTATCAGTCAACTTTTTCACCAAACACGTAATTTTTTGTTTTCTTGCGCTGAATTGTGTAATAAGCAGAAAAAATAAGTTTGAGTTACTTTTCTGGTTGTATTGGCTGTAGTTACTGTAGACGACCATTTTACCTATTTTTACATATATTTTTTTCTTTATTTTATTAATAAATATATTTTAAAAACAATTTTTTTAAGTCAGCAGAATCAGCCAATACAACCACTTCAGCCAGAACTTCATAAATTTCAACATAATCAGACAAATCACCCCATTTTGGTTTTGTCAAACAGTCAAACGGGCTCATGATAGTTCTGGTGACTTAAGCTCGAGTTATTTTTCTTGTCAAAATAAAACTTTTCAAACAAGAAATATTTGTGAGCACACGAAAAAGTTTATGAGTAGAAACTTTTTTGTCACTTGTAGACAACTTGTGTTCGTTATAGACATTGTTGGTGCAATTTAACTCTGTAAACAAGTTCACCAATCGATTTGACGGACATCCAAATGAATGTCTGTTTACCGATTTTTTTGTGTTCCATAATTCAAAAAAAAAATCCTATAAGTTATACTACAAAAATCGGTACATGGAACAGTAGTTTAGAGTCGGCACATATAAAAATCCGACTCTAAACTATTGTTTGTGTCGTGTTAAATACTTATACTAAAGTTGTCGGATTTTTTTTAATACTTTTTTGTAGTATAAGTATTTAACACGACACAAACAGTAGTTTAGAGTCGGCACATATAAAAATCCGATAACTTTACATCTCCTATTGCTTTCCAGTGACTCGCCAATTGCCATCTTTGATTTTTTTTCTTTGATTATTTGTTTGATCTTAGAAGACAGTAATAATATGAGGAACATTGAACATGATGGAGATGAAAGATGATGAAAATGACAAATGAGGACCAAATGAGGAAGATAAAAGATTATGCATATATGGAAGAGGAAGAAAATAGTGTAGGTAAAGAGAACAGTGAGAGAGAAGGTTTTTAAAAAATGAGGGCTTATATTATAGTGTTTGTCAAAATGTACACATTTTGTGTACTAGTTGTACATATTTTTTTTGAAGAAGAAATTGTCTATATTGATATATATCATTAGAATCAGGATCATTACATTAATATCAAAGTGACCAATATTGACTACAATCTTCAACTTCCAACTACTACTAATAACTCTATGATTAGACATAGAGATAATCACCCCTAAAGGAGCAATACAAATCGCTAACCACCAGACGGGCTTAATGCAGCTATTGATGAACAAATAGATCCATGAACTCAAACCAAAAACAAAACGATAAGAACAAAGTTCCTTATTAAAAAACTAAACCCAAATAAAATGGAATTAAAAAAGATAAACTGATGGATCAGTTGACCCATGGCAGCGGCGGGAACCCTAATATCATAGATCCTCCATGCTGGCCGTTCAGGAAGAGACCGGATCATTATCACTTCATCTTCATCCTCAATCGTTGGGATCCCATCTGCAGTCCTTGTCTCCTTGACGCCGTGGCCTTCGCCAGCAAAACTTCGTCTTCATCGTTCCTCTCCATTCTCCCATACGCCTTAGTCAGTGATCCAATTTCCTTTTGTTCAAGGTTGTCCTCCATCTCCACCTTCTGTATTCTGGCTTTGCTATGTCGATCTGCACACCGCTCTTAGCCATTCGAGTTCTGCCGTGCGACCCGTCCAACCACTCTCCGATTTGTCCTGCTTGCCGAAGTAATGGAATTGCCGACCCAAAAAACCTTCGCAAGCCTAGAGAACCCTAGGTGCAAACCGTGCACATGTTAGTTGTTTTTCCCGGTGGTATAGATTTTAAACACCTAAAATTTGGAACCTGTTTAGCAAATTATGTTTTAACTTATCAACCTTATAAACAATTTTGTTTATAATTTTTTATTTCGTGCATAATTTTGTTAAATGTCCCACACCGGAAAATTGAGAAGCACTAGAGTGCTATATTAAGCTTCAGGCTACTCCTCCTAACAGGTTGACCTTTTAGGATGGAACCCCGAGTTTAACAAATTTGTATAAGAATAAAAGTAAAATAAGTTTAAAGTTATTTTTCTAGCAAAATTTTCTTAACTGATTATTTTATCTATTTATATATATGTATATAGAGAGAGTAGTCTTCCTGTCAGGACCGTCCGGAAATTGACCTCAGTACGGACCTCGACGTTTGGGCCTCTTCCCGGTGGATTTTTTTGATGAAATTTTTTTAGCATGTTCTTAATCAAGTCTAGTTTATCTATACCAAATTTCAGCTAAAAATTCAATCGGGAAGGCATTCAAATGATTTTTGGAAGTTAACTGCGCACTTTATATACATATAAAATGCAGTTAACTTCCAAAAATCATTTGACTGCCTTCCCTATGGAATTTTGAGCTGAAATTTGGTATGGATAAACTAGACTTGATGAAGAACATGCTAAAAAAAATTCATCAAAACATTCCACCGGGAAGGGGCCCAAACGCCGAGGTCCGTACGGAGGTCCGTTTTTGGAGGTCCTGACATGAACTTTCATCTATGTGTGTGTGTGTGTGTGTGTGTGTGTGTGTGTGTGTGTGTGTATATATGGTTAAGATCGGATACAAAGTGTGCTTCCAGTACAAAATGCAAATTCATCTCATCCATCCAATTTAACAAAATCAAGGGTTAGTTTTTATTTGAGCATTAATACTCAATACGTATAAGTGGAGAATTTTTCTCCTATAATCCGTATTACATGGGACCAGCCATTAATGCATTGGTTTCCTATCTTGACCATTACATTATTAAAATCAATGGTTCGGATTAGTTTGCATTTTGTAAATTAGGATTTTTTTGTATGTGATCCTAAATCTATATATATATATATATATATGTATATATATATATTAAATTTATTCTATTAAATATACTTTAATTTTTTTCTTCATAATTCCATACATCCATCTAATTCAATTTTTGCCCCTTATCACTACAAAAAGAGGTTGAAAAGGCGACAGATTGGTTCCGACGGATATTACCGTCGGTAATTACCGACGGATTTACCGACGGATTACCGACGGATTTTTAAATGAACCGTCGTTGTTCCGTCGCTAGAGTGGGTGCAAAAATTCCATCGCTGATCCGTCTCTATTTCGTTGCAAAGCCATTCGGTTGTTTGTACTTCGTCCCTATTCCGTCGGCAACATCTACTCCGCCTGTTTATAAGCTTACACATGAACAAATACATCTGATGAAAATGTTTAGATCAGACAGAAGTTGGATGTATGAAAGATACGATCCATCCACTGTTTCCGATACATTTAAAAATGGTGTGAAGAGTTTTGTTGAATTCGCTATTGTTCAGCATGAGTATATGAGCGGAGAAAAAATTCGTTGTCCGTGTCGAAAATGCACTAATCGATGTTTCTATGATGTTGAAACTGTGAAACTTCATTTATTTCAACATGGATTCGTTGCTGGTTATAGTATTTGGACCTCACATGGTGAATTAGTACAATTTGAAACACCACAATTTGTGGATGCACAAATTATCTCTCAAGAAGGTCATAATGATTCAGTCAATATATCTTCAGTTTCTCGAACTCATGAAGACATACCATGTGGTCAAAGAATGCTTGGAGATATTTTTGGAGGATATGTGGAGCAAGCATCCACCACAAACTCTTTTCCAGAAACCACAGATGCAACTTACAGTATATCGCCAAATGTAAATGAAGTATCATATTTGGCAAACCAGTTCCATAATGTTCTACAAGCGGCAGATCAACCTTTATATGAAGGATGTCTAGAAGGCTCTCAATTACAGTTCGTTACTGAGGTAATGAGTATAAAATTAGATTTTAATGTACCTCAGGATGAAGTAAATAGGTGGTTATAATTATAACTTTGTCATATTTTCTTTTTTGGTTGTCTCCAAAAACTTTGTCTCTTTATTCTGCAGAAACCTCAACCACATAATTTTTATTTTATTATTTTTTGTGTCAGTCAAACTTGACAAAGTTTTATGGGACATATAGAGTATCAATTTAGGGTCTGTTTGCAATAGCTTCTGCTTTTAAAAAAGTGCTTTTTTTAATGAAATGAGGAAAAGTGATTAAATAAAAGTTGATAGTGTTTGAGAAAAAAGTGATTTTGAAAAGTAAAAGTGAGTAGTGTTTGGTAAAATAAGTGCTTTTTGTGTAATAGAAAAAGTAAAAGCACTTTTGACGCGGAAGCCGAGAAAAATAAAAGTTGTAGTGTTTGAGAAAATAAGTGCTTTTTTAAAGCCAAAAGCTGAGAAGTGCTTTTTTTAAAAGCAGTTGCAAACCAACCCTTAGCAATTTGAGTCATACCAAATAGGACTGTTGATATCCTACCTCATCATCTTAACTCTTAAGAGTACTAGTACTAGTTAAGGAATTAAACAACTCCCTAAATCAAGTTTATACAAATATCGCACCGGTAATACCTCCGATTCACCGGGTTTTGGGTCGACATACTCGGCTTAGTTCAATTTCTTCTTAAACATATATTTATAATGTTGGAGAAAACACGACCCCCGATCTCTTCCCGGATCGCAAGTTGACAGATCTCTTGTACATTCACTCACACCCTCACAATACAAAGACTCAATCTGACAATGCCTATTTGTATATTACAGTTGAGACTACTTCATTCTTACGTTCTCTCCTCTCTCTAGGAGGTTCTCACTTACTTGAGAGCTATTCTTAAGACTCTTTTCTCTCAACATTCGGTGAAGCTCTCTCACTCTCACTCAGTGAGTGACATCCTAGGATCTCTCACTTCTATCTCACAAGAAGATATTTATTTCAATATAGTGTGTATATTCAAAGGGGCGAAAAGACGAAACACAAATGAATTAAGATTGGAAATTGAGAATCCTCCAAATTAACTGTCCTGGTCGGTACTAGGTAGGGATGACAAAGAGGCGGATCAAGGACGGTTATACATATAACCGTACCGGCCCCATTGAGTAATTTCTCCGCCCCGTAACCGCCCCATTACCCAACACGTAATTTTTACTCAAACCATAACCGCCCCAAGGGGTAACGGGTATAATCACGGGTAACCGTGGATAACTGCTTTATTAAATAAGTCATTTTTTAATATAAAAATAATATTTTAAAAGGCATAAAATGGCATATCCTAGACGACCCTAGACTTCAGACGCCGCTTTAAAGATTCATATATCTACAAGATGATAAAGAAGGCCATTTAAATTAATTTGAACCTAAAAATACTTAACAAGATTATTAAAATCTATCATGAACTTTCATTCATATACTATAGTTAGTACATTTGTTATTCATATGTATACACAAAGAAAAGAGAAAATATCATCTTTTAATAGTTGTGGGACAAATAATTGATAAAAATATAATAAAAATATAACAAAAAATAAACAGGGCGGGTTCGTGGCTGGTAATGAGGTGGACATGTGTAAAATCATAATCGTCCCATTCCCCATAAAAAAGGTACTCTCCACCCTATACACGTTACTCAGTCAATGCGATTTTTTCCATTTTAATTGGGACGGTTTGATGCGGGTATCCATCAGATCGATCACAATTGCTGTCTCTAGTACTAGGTCCAAGAATGGGGTGTTTTTTTAATTAGGAATCCTAGATGTGGTCTTCGCCTACGATATACTACCTCCGTTCTCTTTTAATTGCAACATTGAACTTTTTACACTATTCACATATTCTACTTTGACTATATTTTATTTATTAATATATATAAAAATATTGTTAAATTCTTCTCATTCTAAATTTTCAAAACATGAATATTTTAAATTTTATACCAATATGGAATGAAAGATATTAATGATAGAACTTGTGCGTTGACAAATTTGAAATTTTGACTGTTGCAATTAAGAGGAAGTACATAATTATTTCAAGCTTATATAGCTAGGGGTGAGCATTCGGTCAGTCGGTCAAATAACCGACCGATAACCGAACCGACCAATGTTTTTTCCTCTCATAACCGACCGAAAACCGACCGACAACATTACAAAAACCGACCGAAAAATATCATTCGGTTTCGGTCGGTAACAGAATAACCAAACATAACCGACCAAAACATATATTTTTCAAAATTATAAAAGTTGTAGATAGCACATTAATAAATAAAATAATAATTACCAAAATGGATTCAACATATTTAAATGTAAATAATTGTTCTTAGCACAATACGATTACAAAAACTAAAAAATCCCACGTTGAAACTACTTCATAGTTCCACAATTGTCTTTTTCAATATGAAAACAAAATAAAAAAGAATATGTTAGCAAATAAATAAGCTAATATCTTATTAATCTTTACACCCCAAATGAGCAAACCCATCTAAAAGTTTCTGAATATTTTAAATCCCACTAAAGAACAAATTAAAAATCAAAAGATCTGCCATGTTGAGTAAGATAATAAAGGATCTAGAAAACATTAAAAGAAAAAATGTGTGCAATTTTGCAACGATTAAATAAGGATTTCAGTTGATTTTTCTTTACCAAGGTTGATTCCTCCAGAACTATTGAACGTGTACGTGGAGGTTTGAAATTTTGAACAGGGTGTTCCATGAATTGATTATAGGAATACAAGTTAAAGAAATGGGGAAGTGGATAATTGAAGAACGGGCTCCATAGCATTCCACTGATGAGTTTTGTAGGTGGAGTTCAATAGGCGTGGGCTGGACTTCATATTTCATTACTATGGAGTTCTTTTTTATCGTTACTATGGAATTATTAATTTATTATGGAGTATATTAATTATATTTACTTAAATATTTACAAAAAAATAAAAAAATAAAAAAAATCGGACGGTTATCGGTGACCGACCGATAACCGACAAATAAAACCGAATAAAAACCGAATAACCGATTATTTTTAATTTATAATAACCGATAACCGACCGAAAACTGATTTTTTCGGTCAGTTCGGTCATCGGTTTTCGGTCAGGTCGGTTGAATCGGTTATTTGCTCACCCCTATATATAGCATAAGGGATATAGGCCAAAAAGGACATTAAAGTTATTTAAAAAGTTCAAATTAGACACTAAACTTTTAAGTGGACCAAATAGACCCAAAATCCACCTTTTACAACACATTTGGACACTCTGTCAACACGACACTGACTTTTGTTTAACGGCGCTAGGGGTGGACCAGTTCCGGTTTGGGCCCGGCCGGGCCTCGGTTCAGAAAAATGAGGCCCGAGCACGAACCGGTGGTGGGCGGTTCCGGGTCCGGTTCCGGGCTAGACCGGGCCGGGCCGGGCCACCCGGATTTTTAATTTTTTTTCTTCTTCTCTTATTTAACCCCCTCCCCCTCCACCCCAAACCACCTCAAATGGCCCAAAATACCTAATCCAACCCAAAACTTAAAAACAATTCAAAAATAAAAAATAAATAAATTCCGGGCCGGTTCACTAAACTGGAGGCCCGGGCCCGCACAGTAGCGGGCCGGTCCAGTTCCGGGCCGGTTGGCCCGGCCCGAGTCCATCCCTAAACGGCGCTTCAATGTCATTTGTCAAAAAGTAAACGAATAAGGGCGGACATCCTACAGCCCAATACATTATCATCTCATATACTCATCCCTCTCTTAATATTCATCAAGTGCTTGGTGTACCGAAACTCACAACCCCGATCTTTCTAAAGGAAGACGAGAATATGTTTGACTAATCCAACATAGAAGAACATCTGTGAATCAACTTACTATATATATATATAGGTAATTAAATTTCCCTTGAAAAATTTAATCAACTCTCGGAAAATGTAGATTCTCCTTAACTAAGAACAATATATTTAGTTTTATAGCACTTTGTAGTAATAGAAGAAAAAATTACGGATGATGGGAGTTGATGACTTCATCAGCGCTTGCAACCAGGATCCTTGGTAAAGAGGAGTTGCATGAGATTCAGGTGTTCCAAAGGACCTGCAAAGGTTGTATTGTCGGGTATACGTTGGAACCCTACTTATTCATAAGGATTGAAATCCGAAAAATATCTTGAAATTGGTAAAAATGCCGCCCGGCTGCACCTGTGAGAAGAAAAGAAAGCATCCCATATTCATCTTGGTGCTAGAGTCAAAGTTAGGGATAACAGTATAAAACTTGAGTTAATTCATTTGCCCTCTTTTGCAGCTCAATTTCGAATGTCCTCTCGTCGGGCTATGGGCAACAGAGAGGAGTGGAAAATGAAGTCGGTTTGTTAAGATTGTTGTGCTCCGTAATTGACGGATTTGAGAACCACAAAGTAGGTGAGTGTCCAAATGTAACGTAAAAGGTGAATTTTGGGTTAATTTGGTCCAAATAAAAGGTTAGTGTCCATTTTCAACTTCATAAATAACTTTAAATTTTGATCTTTATCCCTATAGCATAATCTAACCACACGTAGCAGGAAAAAAATGGCCACTTTTTTGTCTCTCTACACTCCCTCTTCATCTTCCTTTCTCACACTCGCAAAAGACTCATCTTTCATGAAAACAAAGCCATGTCTCCAGTATAATCCCCGACCACTCTTTCTAGCTTCTGCACACCGTACCGAAGCTGACCAAGAACTACCAGAGCCTATCAGAACTCTTTGGCAATGGGGATGTGATGAAGGAGTGATATCAAAGAAGACACCAGTGAGGCTAGGAGTTGTCCCAGAAGGACTAGGGCTTGTCGCCACTAAAGACATTGGTAGAAATGAAGTCGTTTTGGAAGTTCCCAGAAGGTTCTGGATCACTCCAGAAACAGTTGCAGATTCAGAGATTGGGAGTGTGTGTTCTGGGATGAATCCCTGGGTTGCTGTGGCTCTGTTCTTGCTTAGAGAGAAGCACAGGGATGATTCCAAGTGGAAATCCTATCTTGATGTCCTCCCAGATTGCACCAATTCTACTGTTTTTTGGTGGGTCTGAACTTTTAACTATATGTTTTTTTTTTTCGTTTATTTCAATTCTAGCACTTATTTATTGTTGTTTTTAAATTTTTATTAGGGTTGTGTATTATTTATTCCGTATTACTTACTTATTTACAATGTCACTTGAAATTCGGGTTTCAGTGCAGGTCAGAAGAGGAGCTTGCTGAGCTTCAAGGTAGCTCCCATTGTTTCTCTTTAAAGATTTTGAATGGTGTGTCTAATTTGCTTGTTCAATGCTTTATGTGTTGTACTTCACACTCATATGAAGCACTGGATGACCTAGCTTCCTATGTGGGTAAAAAAAATCAGTTCATAGAATCATAGGTCAGTATAGACTTCGACCGTTCAACGTCCCAGAAGCTGGGGATGACACACTCTAGGTTGAGGAGGAGAAGAAGAAAATTCATATTTTTAAAAATTCAAGTACAAAAAAAGTTTGTTTGAGCATTGATTAAAAAACGAGCAATTGTAAACTGGTAATGTCAAAAGAAGGCCCCATGGTGGAGAAAATATAGCAGACTGATATACGAAGTTTGTGAAGAATGGCTGTTTATGGCAATCTATGGTGGCACCATATGGCAGAATTTTGGGAATCCGCCATAACCTGCCATGCGCGACTAATACCACTATCCTGAACAACAATGCAATGTTTTTTTCTTAATAAACCTCAAGCTACTACAAGTAAATGGTTCTAAACTTAAGGGTTGGAAACGGCCCTGGTTCTTGAATGGAATTGATATTGTCCATTTTTTTGCAAGATACCAAACAATCATTTCGTCCTAGAATCATAATCAGTGTAGGGGCAGTTCTGCTCTGGTTAATTTGTATATCGATCGGAATCAAACAGTTCCTTTCCGCATTCCATTTTTTGAAATGCTAAAATTTTCCTGTTCAGAGCCGCACAAAACTACGCCCAAGACAGAGGCGACACTAACACGGGAGCCTGACCCCACCCGCTTAACCTAGCTTCCATTGAGGTTCTTCAATCTAGGGTCCTAAAACTGAGCAGTTTAAAACTGGAGCAGAACCGATTTGTGTCCACCCTACTAGCATGCTTCCTCATGAAAGAGTCTTTGGATCCACCATTGATATAAAGTACATTATTTAATGCCTTCTGTCTAATACTCTAACCATTGTTGTCTCTTTTAAGATCAGTGTGTCCAACAATAGGCAATAGGTTATGTTGCAAGGACATGGAAACACAAAAAACAGACATCGAGAAACGCCACTTTTTAGTTGAAAATATTAGAGAGGCTCTGTACAGTTCTTGGGTCCGTTTACAATCCGGAAAATATCGGGAAAAAATAGGGAGGGAATAGTATAGGAAACTGTAAAGGAAAGAAAATGTGAGAGAAAATAAAATATAGGTAAAAAATATCTATGTTTATTTTAAACATTTGTTGATCTCATTTTTTTTTTAGTAATTTCTATTATATACTAGTAAATACTTAGAAGTACGTGTGAAACAAAAACATAAGAAAATAATTACATTTCACTTTCCAAAACTATAGCCCCAAACCTATGAAAATTATTGCCGTTGACATTTGCTTCATTTTCTTAGCATTTTCATGGATCCAAACAGGCCATAAGAGGCTTCCAAAAAAGTTTTACAATACATCCCAGACATTTGTGCATCATATCATAGCCGATTATTTTTTTATCTGTGTAAGCTTCGTGTAGTATTCTTTTGTTACTCTAATAGCGCATAAATGCACATATATTTATCGCTACAAATCTCCACTACTTGTCTATGTCTCGATACGAATGATGCAAATCTTTAGTCATGAAACTTTGCAGGGACCCAGCTATTAAGCACGACTATAGGTGTCATAGAATATGTGCAAACTGAATTCCAGAGAGCTGAAGAGGTCATACTTCGAAACAAACAGCTTTTCCCTTTCACTATCACATTGGATGACTTCGTTTGGGCATTTGGAATCCTCAGGTCAAGGGCGTTTTCCCGTCTTCAAAATCAAAATCTTATTTTGACGCCATTTGCTGACTTGGTAAGGTCCTATATGGAAAAATATATAAAAAATTAGGGGTGAAGTAGACGTAGTGAAAGAGTGACTATTTTGTTGTATGCATTAGATCAACCACAGTGGTAGAGTTACATCAGAAGACCCTGCCTATGAAGTTCGACGAATGGCGGGCTTTTTCTCCAGGGATTACTTATTCTCTTTGCGAAGCCCCTTAGCAGTGAAGAAAGGTGAACAGGTAAGGCTGACGCACCCCACTAAGGCTTGTTTAGTTGGTCGATTTTCTATGCAGGGAATGATTCATATTGATTTTATTAACTTTTCCTTGTTCATTAGTGATCCGACGGATGCACCCACCTATAATCCATTTTTCAACATTCTATTTATCAAGAACTAGACCAAGTTTTCCAAAATCCTTCATTCAAATTGACTTCAAGGGCATTGATCCCAAATAGTGACCAGACTATATAGGGTCCAGAAAACCTCTACTGGCCCTTCTGGGAGTTGAACTAGTCACCCTAAAGACATTTTAGTTCTAAATGAAACCAATCAAGCTACCCATCAGGGTTAAAAAAGAATGACAAATAGGCGAGATTGACAGGTTTTCATCCAATATGATGTGAACAAGAGCAATGCTGATTTGGCTCTGGATTATGGTTTCACTGATTCAAGTCCACATCGTGATGCATTTACGTTAACGCTGGAGATCTCCGAGTCTGATGAGTTTTATGGGGACAAGTTGGACATTGCAGAATCAGTTGGTTTAGGAGAAACGGCTTACTTTGATATAAAGTTAGGCAAACCTCTCCCCCCTCAAATGCTTCCCTATTTGAGACTAGTTGCACTTGTTGGTCCTGATGCTTTCCTCCTTGAATCAATATTCCGGAATGCTGTGTGGGGCCACCTGGAACTACCCATTAGCCGTGCAAATGAGCTGCTCATATGTAAAATTGTTTGTGATGCTTGCTCGTCTGCACTTTCGGGATACAGTACCACTCCTGAAGAGGTAAGTTGTTGCTCACCAGACATACCTATCCGTATGAGTTGTTCCTTCTAAATGAGAAAAGAAATATAAGGAATGAAAGTGAAAATGATCCTATAGTAACCGGAGAAAAAGCAAAACATTTTCTTCAACGAATAATGAAATACATTAGTTGTTTGCTTTTCACCTTGGAGGCTTGGAGACCTGAAATACTGAAAATGTTTGTTTGTTTGCTATTCCCTGATTGGGGAGGTTTGGGCCTAGTCCACCTCTCTTGTTTTTGTAATCCCACTTTTTATTAGTAAAACCTGGTAATGTTCTCCGGCATTCACCCCACTCATTTTGGTGGTTTGCACTGCCGGGTTTTAAAAAAAACATTAGTTGTTTGCTTGAACGCCCAACACGAGAAAAAAGAATAAAAGATTTTGCATACTTGGAGAAATGATATGGTATTATATATACACAATCTGTTTTTGCATGGCATTACTCGCATGCCGTTATATTAACAACTCAAGCATGGGATGATAAATAAATGCAGGATGAGAAGATGAAAAAAGCAGGAAGCATGAGTCCAAGACTGGAGATAGCAGTGGGGGTAAGGGGAGGTGAGAAGAAAGTGTTAACGCAGACGAACAATATATTTAGAGAGAGGGAAGAGGAACTGGACGAGTTAGAATACTACCAAGAGAGGAGGCTCAAAGATCTTGGTCTGGTTGGTGAACAAGGTGAAATTATCTTTTGGGAGCCGCCTCAAAAATAGAGGACACCACACCTGCGCAAATCTCGTCTTATTTACAGTTTACAATGAAGTACTCCCACCCTTTCCGAAACAATTTTCACTTTTCGACTAGACATTTCCCGATTTAAAAACTGCATTAAGTTGTAACAAGAGAACACACTTCACAAATTTGTTTTAGCAACTACTTCGAAATGATATCAGTAAAGTCTATACTATAAATTATACGGAGTAATGGTTATAGATCGATATCTATAGCTATTGAAGTAGAAGTTTAACAGTTACTATTGTTTGGTAAAGTTATTATGTGATGAAGTGCAATGTGATTACATTATTTGCCCTTGCAAATCATTTTTCATGTCTGAAAAGACCAAATGGCACAAATGCACATTATATTATGCTCATTCTGTATTAGACAATCATTTTAAACTTTCTTTTAACAAATGCATTGATACAAATCTAGCCTGTTAAACGATCCTCATTCCCCACTATGAACGAATGAGTATGCACATTAATGTATTCAGACGAAATCCTATCATTAGGATCAGATTAACTTACGCATTTCATTGATTCTTTACATAAAGTGATAAACAATAAACTTCGGTACACTGTACTACATAGTTTGTAATTGGTAAAACTTTTCCCTTTAGTAATCTGCAAAAGTTAATTGTGTAATTTGTAAATCTATTCCACATAAATATTACAGCGTATGTTTCAGAGTATGGCAAGCCTGTCGTTTTATTAAACTTGCATGCGTAATAAACTTGCATATTTGTAAATCAGTTGATTAAAACTTGAGTTTTAATCATCTGATTCAGCCCACCCAGCAACAGTTTGAACAAACACAGCCTTTTAAATAATTTGAGCTTTACCAAACATGGCTCTGCGAGTTCATCACATGTTCTACAAATTGCTCATAGCTTTATTTTGTATAAGTTATACTTCGTATTTCTCAGTAAACAAAGTTGAATGTTTGTGGAAAAGCAATGCATAGAAGAACACACAATTTATTGATAAAGATGGACTGCAGGCATACAATATTACATTACATTCATACCAAATTTTAACAACTCAGGCATTCATTCAAAACAATCAAAACTCATTATAGATCTCCCAAATTCACAAAACGGATTCCCAGATTCAAATCAAAGCAGTCTAACCCGAAATCTCAATGGATTTAACCTCAGGTTTCTTCACCTCCTCCTTAGGAACCGTCACAGTGAGGACGCCATTCTCCATGGACGCCTTCACCTGTTCAATCTTAGCATTCTCAGGCAGCCGGAACCTCCTCAGGAACTTGCCGCTGCTCCGCTCCACGCGGTGCCACTTGTCCTTCTTCTCTTCTTTCTCCCTGCTCCTCTCTCCGCTGATCTGCAGCACTCTCCCCTCCTCGACCTCCACTTTGACCTCTTCCTTCTTCAGCCCCGGAAGATCCGCCTTGAAGAGGTGAGCCTCCGGCGTCTCCTTCCAATCGATGCGCGTGTTCACGAACGCCGATGTCTCGCTGGCCGGGCCACCGGCATTGGCGACGGCGTTGGAGAACGGCAATCCATCAAACGGATCCCAGATATCGAGAGAGAATGGGTCGAAGACGTTGCTCCGGCGACCTCCAAAGATGCTTGGAATCAGAGACATTGTATTGATTTCAAACAAACAGCTAATATGTTGGCCTCGTTGAGAGTATGTGATGGATACTTCGAACAGATTTCTTCCGATGCTTGGTGGAAGGCATGGCTGGCGTTTATATACGCAAGAGACTGCGAGTCTGGGATGACGCCAGCACTTTCAGGGAGTTTCCAGAGATGTTTTGTCAACCTTCCATTCTCTGTTCGCCATTGTTCTACACAGTTCCCGACGTTGATAGACGATGTGGTGATGTTCACGTTAGATGTTTTGAGTATAGAATGGGGTTGGGCAGCCCAAAACCAGCAGGAGTCTTTTACTTCTAGTTAAGTCTTTTAGTTATGGGCCGATCCATTCAATTTGTCTGTATGATTAAAAGAAGGCCCAACTTTCCCAGAATAGTAGAGATCTTTTACTTGTATTTCATCCCGATAACATATACTACCTCCGTCCCATTTTATGTGTCTTAGTTTGACTTGACACGGTTATTAATGAAGTGATTGAAAAAGTAAAAGTTGTGGTTGAGGTTTGAGTTTAATAAAGTGAAACGGTGTAGACCACATATTTCTTTCCAAAAGAGGAAAGTAGACACTTATTTTGGGACAACCCAAAAGGGAAAGTAGGACAGGTAAAATGGGACGGAGGGAGTAGGAAAATTTACGCGAACATGCCTAATAAGGAAAATAATATCAGTTTTTTTTCACTTTTGAGAGTTATTTCAAATATAGCCTAACTAAACTCTTCCTTTCACAAATGGATTATGGGTTGGTTTGCAACTGCTTTTAAAAACGCACTTCTTAACTTTTGGCTTTAAAAAAGTACTTATTTTCCCAAACACTACAACTTTTATTTTTCTCAGCTTCCGCGTCAAAAGTGCTTTTACTTTTTCTATTACACAAAAAACACTTATTTTACCAAACACTACCACTTTTACTTTTTCAAAATCACTTTCTTCTCAAACACTATTAACTTTTATTTAATCACTTCTTCCCATTTCATTAAAAAAAGCACTTTTTTAAAAGCAGAAACTGTTGCAAAAAAACACTTTTCTATTACACATAAAGTGATTAAAAAAACATTTTTATTTAATCACTTCTCCCTATTTCATTAAAAAAAACACTTTTCTATTATACAAAAAGCACTTATGTACGGCTATTGCTCCTCCCGCCGCTCCTGCAGTGCCAGTGGACCCGAACCGCCGGTGGACCGGGCCACTGGACCGGGCCGGTTGCTACAGTGGGCGGGCTGGGCCGGTTCCGGGTCGGACCGCCCGGCCCGAGTGCATCCCTATCGTGCACTAATATATTCGTACTTCATATAACACTCTAAAACTCTTCTTATGAGATATACGTAAAAATATTTTTCTCTATCATCTTTTGTAAGTAATAATTACACAATTCTTTTTTTAACTAGGAAAAAAGTAAAATCTTTATATGAAAAATATTTTATATTTAAATTCAGTTATGGCTGAAGTGGCTGCATTGGCTGATTCTGATGATTTATGAAAAAAATATTTAAATTATATTTATATATATAATAAAGAAAAAATTATTTGAAAATAGCTAAAATGATCATATACAATAATTTCAGCCAATACAGCCGGGAAAGAAATCCAACCTTACTTTTTCTTATTATTACACAATTCAGCGCACAAAATCATAAGCTACGTGTTTGATGAAAACTTTGGCTGATAAGCCTAATAAGCCGAAAAACAATGCCACCAAACGGGCTCTTACTTGGCTGAATCTCTTTAATTATGAATAAATACATTTTATCAACATAATTAAGAAAGATTTATATGAAAATAGTTAAAATAATCTAGAACAATAATTTCAGTCAAATCAGTCAGTAAAGTTGTTCAACCTCACTTATTTTGGTTATTACACATTTCAGTGCGCTACATCGAAAGTTACGTCTTAGGTGAGAAATTGTTTGATAAGTCAAAAATAAGGTCACCAAATGGGTACTTAAATTGTACTTCCTCCGTCTCCTAAAATTTTTTCAAGTTTGACCGGCACAAGAATTAATAAATATAAAATGTGTTGTAGAAGTTTGTGCATAGGAGAATGAATTAACTGAAACCACAAGTTCTTTAATTAAAGGAAAAATTCAAATGAATAATCCAAACTATTAAGAGTCTTCCCATATTAATTCCAAATATTGATAATTCTAATATAATCCCAAATTCAATGACAGTCTTCTCCCCTTGATCCAATTCACCCGTGACCTATTTAGCCGGTAAAAATGAAAAGAACACTATTCATCTTCATCTTCTTGCTTTTGCATCTGAACATCTGAAATGGAAATTCGCAAGGTAGGCAACTAAGACGAATACCACCACACTTATCTTCCGCTTCACTCTTCTTCTAAGAAGATGTGATGACTGAGCATCCACCACCGCCGGCAGTCGGAGTAGAACCGGCGAGTGAGTTTCCATAGGTTTTTTGAACGGTTGCAACCACGGTGTCATAGCCCTTATTTTACTTCTGACCGCAGACCACGTCATTCGAGCACCACTGCTACTCTACATCGGTCCTCCTGGCCCTGCGCCCCCTGCTCTAGATTCATCATTGCCCTTCCCCCAATACCCTGTTTTGTTTGTACCAGTAACCAGTGCTGGTATTTGTTTATTTCCAGTATATATATACTAAGTAAATTATAGTCCATAAATTAATTAAATTGTGATTGGGTGATTTTTTTTTCTTTTTGAAGAAGATGGAGCTTGCTAGAAGAAGGGATGAGAAAGAAGAGCTGAAGAGATGATCTTGAATACCGCTGGATTGCTGGAAGCGGCGGTATTGTTCGGTGCTCCGGCCATTCCTCTTACCGTTGATGCCAATTCTTCTATGGTCTCCTGGGCTCCTGGCTTAGCACGATTGCCATGTTTTTTTTAGAGTCGATGGCCATGGTTAAAAAAACAAACAAGGAAAGAAAATATAAAGTAAAACAAAAATATTATATTCAGACCAATAAAATTATGACACGTGTCAAAATGACCTGTTTATTAGGTTGATGCAGGTCACCGGATTGTTTAGAGAAGATGCCCCTGATAATTTAGATTATTATAGAATATTCAATAGTTGGGAGTAATCTTGGAAGACTACTAATAGTTCGGATTATTTATGTGAATTTTTCCTTAATTAAAAGGAAAAGTGGCAAAGTTAGTTGAATAACCAAAAAACAAAAGTTAATAAAATTTTAAGGGACGAAAGGAGTAGTATCATGATATTTGATTGTCTTTTTGTTTTTAGATCCGGTGGAATCCAAAAATCCAAAGGTTTTTGGAATGAGGGTCAATGAACACCCCACCTATTTATTATATGAAAGGAAAAAGGTTTGATTGTCACGTATAGCTTATTTTTACACCTTATCCTTCTTTTAACTTACTAACAATTTTTCATGCGATTAACATTTTCCTTTTTCCTACAAAATACCATTATATACTGGAAGCAAGCACCGTGGTCAGCGACACGGAGAAAGTGGAATGCACGGACGTAGGCAGCAGGAGGCGGCGATCTCAACGGCATGCTGGAAGCAAACACTGTGGTCAGTGACGCGGAGAAGGTGATCTGCGCCGTATCAGCCACGCTCATCTTCAAAGGATCAGCGGCTGCCATAGATGTGACGGTAGTCGACCCCGAGGCGGCGGCTATACTAGGGTTCAAGGGAACCGAAAAAAGAAAAAAAGAAACAAAAAACAACATGTGTGATACATAAAAGAGAAACAAAAAACAACATATAGAACTATCACAATAATACACAATTCAATCTATTGTTTCAATTTATTACATTTATCTATTACATCATGTGGCTTAGATTCTTCTTTTTTTTCAAGGGTGATCTTAAATTATTTAGCAAAAATTCCTACATTGGTGCACATCCTATGAAGCACGGATACTTCCCTAGGGTAGCGTATCGGCGTATCCGATACGTTCCCGTATCCGATACTCTAGGATACCCGTACCGTACGTTCCCGGGCCGTATCTGCAATTTTTTAAAAGTTTCCATTTTTTTTGTAATTTTTTTAAAGTTTCCGATACTCGTATCCTGACGGATACTCGTATCAACTTTTTTAAAAAAAATCCCAAAATTTACTTAATAAATTTAAACTGAAAATCTAAAACTACATTTTACTTGGTAATCAAATAATGGGCTATATCCGAATTAAGTCATTAACTCATACTCCGAATTGGGTACTTGCACTTTTAATTTCAAGATTGTAGTTGTTTGACTTTTTTCTCATTTTAAATTAATGACTTATTGACTACATTTATATTTCGAGATGCACTAGTGTATATGAGAAATATTATGAATTTATTACTAAGTATCTTGAAAAAGGAAAATGCTTCAATGCAATGAATGAGTAGACATCATAGGATATTATATGTATATATATATATTAAAAAAAATCTATTTTTAATATTTATAAATAGACCCCTATAACTTTTAATATTTGTAAATACACCTCCATAACTTTTAATATTTATAAATATAGCCCCGTATCCGTATCCTACTTTTTTTGGTTTTGACGTATCCCCGTACCCGTTTCCGCGTTTCCGCGTTTCCGCGTACCGGTATCGGTGCTACATAGTGCACTTCTGCTAACTCATCAGAAGTTGAGAATATGCTGGGATAAAAACAAAAAGAACTAAAAAAAAGATAGACAATGTCCTTCCAATGATCATCAATCAGAGACAAACAACAACTAGATAATACAGTTCAATTCAGAAGGCCGGTTTTGTTATGAGCTTCTTCTCTAGCAGGATAAAACTTTCTGAACTTCTGCAATAACATCCTTTGGTTGTTTTTCAGCATGTAAGCTAGCAACAACACCCTTCTTTGAACAATAATCTACAACTGGTTCTGTTTGGCGGTGAAAAGCCTCGAGCCTGGACTTGAGAACAACAACATTATCATCTTTGGGTTGAATTAGAGGTTTTCCAGTGACATCATCAACTCCAGGAACTTTAGGTGGCGCAAACTTTGTGTGATAAGTTCTTCCACTTGAAGGGTCAATCGATCGACCAATAATCCTCTCTTCCAGAACAGCATCATCAATTGCAAAATTTAATACTTTGTCCACTTTGGCACCCTGCTTTTGAAGCATTCCATCAAGCTTTTTTGCTTGAACCACTGTCCTGGGAAACCCATTAAGAATGAACCCTTTTTGGCATGAGGGTTTCTTCATTACTTCATCAATGATCTCAATAACTAAGTCATCCGAAACAAGTTCACCCTTGTCCATGGCTTCCTTGGCCTTGATTCCAAGAAGAGTTTTGGCAGCAACAACAGCTCTAAGCATGTCACCGGTGGCCAAATGGCATAAATAGTACTCATCCTTAATGATGGGTGACTGAGTACCTTTTCCAGAACCAGGTGGGCCGATGAGAATGAGGCGCTTGTCGGGCTTGGCGGAACACTTAAGACGGCGGAGGAGCTCCGACATGATGGTTTCACTTGGGATATCCTCCAGCGACACCGTTGACCCCGCCATGTACCGGCTTAGATTCTTCTCATTTCTTCCTTTTTAGGAACACTTTCCACACAATTCATTAAGTCCCTCTATCTTCATATTCCAGAATTCAAAATTCACAATTTATATGCACCAGAACTCTATCGAACTACATCTCTAAATCTGAACTAAAACAAACAACAATATTCACATGAAATAACATATCACAATCCCTCAAACTAAAGTTGAATTTAGAATTCACAAAAACAACTCCACAAAAATTAAACTCCAGAAGTCTAGGGAGCAATCTTTCTAAATTCACAAATCACAACAAAACTCTCATATTCCAGATAGAGGCATAAAGCTTAACTAAATAAAATACAACATAAATAAAGCTAAAAGTACAATACATACCTGAAAATAAAAAGACCACGACTTAGCCAGTAGACACGAGGATGCCGGATGGCGCAGCCACGCATGGCAAGACTCGGAATCGAGCTTTCCGTCAAACAGCCGATTCAGCTTTCCAGCGAAGTGTAGAACGCCGACCGGTGTGAGTGGCAGCAGGTCTCGACTTGTCTGCTTCGAAGATTAATTCGACGAAATCGGTCCACAGTAGTCTCTCTTCCCATCCTAGAGAACACCAAATCGATTGCCTTGCTAACTGAGGATGCTGGAACAACGAATCCGAACATAACTCCGATGTTTAATAATGGCCATAGGAACCCTACCCTCATAGGAGAGTTGGAAGTCGATCACTCAGAAGAGAGTTGGAAGGCCGATAGAAAATGTCCTGCTTTTCTTCCCCGATATTACTCTACTTACGGTTACGAATAGGGGTTGGGAAAATGGTCTAAAAATGAAATAAAAACTCACAATTGAAAATCGGAAAGTTAAAAATGAAAAGAAAGAGTAGTTGTGCTATAAATGATATGCTACTCCTAAAAGTCGACTACTCGGGTAATTTCCACTAATATATATGAAGTATTAGATATATTAGGGAGAATTCCCCAAATAGGATGCAATGAAATTTTAATTGCTAAAATAGGATTATAAGAGCATCTCCAATGCTATAATGTGCACGGTGCACATGTGGCATGAGTGATGGCCACATAAATATTAGCAAATAAATTATCTCTCTCCTTATTTGAATGATTCCATACAATTTTGGTAAGTTTTTCCCTGCAATGTCAACAACAATGTCAACATCTAGACGGTCTCCTTGACATTATAGAGAAAAACTTACCAAAACTGTATAAAATCATTCAAATAAGGAGAGAAAGAATTTATTTATTAATATTTATGTGGCTATTTCTTATGCCACGTGTGCACCGTGCACATTTTACCATTGGAGATGCTCTAAGAGCATGTTCAATGCTAAAATGTGCACGGTGCACATGTGGCATGCGAGATAGCCACATGAATATTAACAAATAAATTATTTCTCTTCTTGTTTGAATGATTTTATACAATTTTGGTAATTTTTTCTCCATAATGTCAAGAAGGCCGTCTAGATGTAGACATTGTGGTTGACATTGCAGAGAAAAATTTACCAAACTTGTATTAAATTATTCAAAGGGGAAATGGAAACTAATAATCCAACCTTTTAGCGGTCTTCTTACAATAGTCACACCTTTTCGTTATTCATGAATAATCCAACCTTTGCACCTCATCTTCATTCACTGGTCCCTGACCGGTTGATGACCTGCTATTTCAAGTTATTTTCTTATATTTGCAAACCATTATACCTTAAATCTCACCTTTCACAAAGATAATATTTTTGCAAAGATAAGAAAATAACTTGGAATAGCTGGTCATTAACCGGGTCAAGGATCAGCAAATGAAGATGGGATGCAAAGGTTGGATTATTCTTGAATAACGAAAAGGCGAGACTATTGTATGAAGACTACTAAAAGGTTGAATTATTAGTTTCCATTTTTCCTTATTTAAATAAGGAGAGAGATAATTTATTTGCTAATATTTATGTGGCTATATTGTTTGATAACTGATTGTTATACACAGAACGGGGTGAGTGTCCCTCTCTCAAGATCTTCGGTTATTCCTAGGGCTCGGCCGCTAGGGTTAGTATCTCTGATCTCAGATCTTTACCGAGGATCGATAATTGCACAGCAGGGGAGAAGATTCAAGCGAAGAGTGGTCCGGATTCGTAGGGGCGAAGAGCGAGGGGCAGAATCGAGGAAGCCATTTCGGATGAAGAGGTCACTGCATGGAGGATATTGTTGCTTCGTATAAGAAGATGTCGACGAAGGAGCAGGATAACGAGCTGAATTTCGACGAGGAGACAGAGGAGGACGTCGAGGAGGAGAAGGAACCGGTGTGCTTTCCTGTGGTTGGGTTGTCATCACCGACCGCAAGGTTAAATTACCTGGGTTTCAAGAGTTGATGACTTCTATCTGGAAACCGGGGAAAGGTATGTCTATCAAAGATATCGGCGAAAGAAGATATCTGCTAAATTTTAATCATGTTTTGGATATGAACTGTGTGATTGAGGATGGTCCTTGGCTTTTTGAACGGGATTTAATACTGTTGAAAGATGTTCAACCAGATGATATACCTGAATCGATGAATTTATTTGAGGCTAGATTTTGGGTACAGGTTCATAATGCCCCTATAAAGTATAGGAATTTGAGATCTTCCAGAAAAATTGGTAATTTTTTAGGCTCTTTTATCAAATTTGAGATGAGCCAATTTAATGGAAAGCAGAGCTCTTCTATGCGTATGATTGATATGAACCGTGTGATTGAGGATGGTCCTTGGTTTTTTGAACGGGATTTAATACTGTTGAAAGATGTTAACCGAGATGATATACCTGAATCGATGAATTTATTTGAGGCTAGATTTTGGGTACAAGTTCATAATGCCCCTATAAAGTATAGGAATTTGAGATCTTCCAGAAAAATTGGTAATTTTTAGGCTCTTTTATCAAATTTGAGATGAGCCAATTTAATGGAAAGCAGAGCTCTTATATGCGTATAAGGGTGTGTCTGGATGTGCGTCAACCTTTGAAAAAAGGTACTAATTTGACACAGGATGGGGTGAAACATTGGGTAGATTTTAAATATGAAAAACTACCCAGTTTTTGCTTTATTTGTGGTATAATCGGACATTCTGACAAACTCTGTCCATTGAAGTATAAAGAGGGCTTCGTAGCTGAAAAAACATATGGGGTGGGACTTAGAGCAGGAGGAAGGGTGAAGACCTGCCCAACAGGATTCCACAAATGGTTATCTGATGGAGCCTCTAGCTCAGATGGATATGGAGGTCAGCGGAAGGCTGATCTCGGGGGAGAGAATACGGCCGAGTCCAAGACTAGCAAGCCATCACAGCATGAGATTGAAGATAAGGAAGAGACTCCTGGAGACCCAAAGCGCAGAAGGATATGGGATAGTCAGACTGAAGAGTGTACCAATGGCGAAGGAATGGCTCTGGATGGGCCAAAAAATGGGGAGGGGCGGGTCAAGTCTCTTAGACCCGCCATGTCTTCATTTGGTGGTAGTGGGGAAGAAAACAAGTGATGGTGTTTTTCTTATTGTCTGTTTTGTTTATTTTAATTTCGGATGCTATGTTCTGTTTTTCTTTTATGTTTTCATTCCTTGTAAGACTCTTGCATTAAAGTTGGGGGATGGAAAGTCTGCGGTAACCGTCATTGACTTTAAGTTGCCCAATTTTGTTCTAGAGAGTTGTACTGTTTTTTTACAGATGGTTAACTCTCGGTCTCGGCTACGGGCGGATGGTTATATGTGGTTCTTTTCTACTTATGTACCGTTGCTGAATGCTATTTTTATGAATTGAGCCTTCTTCGAGCAAAAAATAATTATGTGGCTATCTCTCATGCCACATGTGCACCGTGCACATTGCAGCATTGAATATTCTCTAACTTTAAATTCGTTAAATAGGATTTGCTTTCCAATTCCACCCTTGTTTTGTTTTAATACAATTCATATTTCATTAATAATTAAAAAATAAATATAATAACATAAATTTATTTATAATAAAATGTGAAAAAATCAAAATAAATGAAAATAAATATTAAATAAAATTAATAACTATAACAAATTAGAAAAATAAAAAATTATAAAATAAAAAACTTATAAAATTAAAATAAATAAAAATACAAAAAATATAATAATAATAATAATATGTAGACTTCTACTGCCATCTCAACAACCTCCTAGCACCATTCGGTCCGATTACTGGAAATAAATGCCAAGATGTGTGAGAAATGGCGTCTTTGTGGTATTTTCAGAGAAAAAATGACATTTTTACACAAAATGACATTTTTTCACCGACCGAGATGACATTGTTGGGCGGTGGTCGAGTCTGCATAAAAGGTCTCCATTTTTTTTGTAATGTGATTTATCTATTTTTTATAAGGTTTGTCAATAGTCCTAATATTTATTTATTTTTTAAAAACATACTATAGCAAGTCAAAATGGCTTGATTGATTGTGTCTAAAAAACAAACATTTTTTTTATCATCAAAACATGCCTCTATTCATATCAAAAGATTCATCAGGATCATTACATCAAGCAAAGGGAAAATAAAACATACACCAACTGAAACTCCAACAACTACGACTGTAACCCTATGGTGAGACTTTGAGACGGTCACCCCTGAGAGAGCAACACGAATTGCTAACCATGTAGTGGGCTTGACACCACCAAAACTATTCCCATAGATCTAACCATACCCAATGACATAAAGAGAGGCAAAAAACTCAAACAAACTGTCAAACCCAACAACAAAAATGGACGCAAGAAAACAAATAACAAACAGATAAAAACTACAAGAAAAACGTTCACGAACTAAAGCAAACATATTTATATGATGTTTTTTAATGCAAGAGTTTAAATGATGGATTACAAAAAAAAAAATACTCGTAGTACTTATATACGTAGTAATAGTATTTCCCTGTTTTTAAGGTTTTTATTTTTTTTAATTTTCTTTTTACTTTTTAATATTTTTTTCAAAATATTTTAGAATTTTGTTTATATTTTTTTTACAATTTTTATATAAGTTAAAGTATTTTTTATTTATTTTTTATTACAAATTGAAATATGATTATCCTATTAAGTTATATTTTGATAGGATAAAAATAGAGTAGGAAAATATGATTTATTTTAGTCATATTTCGATAAGATAAATAAAATAGTTCTTTTTGTGCATTTCAAGATTACTTTAATCTTGTTTATCGCTATTATTCGTATACATTTTCATCCAACTTCATTAATGATGAATTAGTGTTTACTGTTCAATTCATATCTCCATGAGGTTGTGGCATTTTCATAAGTAAATACTCCAATGTAGAAGTAATATATTTTAGCGAGTGTTCTTGTGACAACCTTAACATATTGTACTAAGACACTCATTATGTTTTCTTGTAGAATAGGCTGAGATTAATGTAACTCGGAGATATGAAAATATATATATCTTTCTTCCGCTAAGATTGTCATATATTTCCTTCTTGACATTTCCCACAAAGTGTCTAATACCGTAGTACTAAATTTAAAAAATTATATGATCTTAAATTTTCTAACTTTATCAATTTAATATCAACCATATAAACTTATTTTTCTTAATAATTGCACTATATCCTCATTTCTCAACGTTACTAGGACAAGATATTGTTTAAGGGAGTGTTTGCAACAGCTTCTGCTTAAAAAAAGCACTTTTGGAGTGATTTAGAAAAAGTGATTAATTGTAAAAATTGATAGTGTTTAAGAAAAAAATAATTTTGAAAAGTAAAAGTTGGAAGTGTTTGGTAAAATAAGTGCTTTTGGTGTATAAAAAGGGGATAAACACTTTAGACACGAAAGCCGAGAAAAGTAAAAAATTGATAGTGTTTGGTAAATAAGTGTTTTTTTAAGCCAAAAACTGAGAAGTGCTTTTTTTAAAACTGTTGCAAACCAACCCTAATTATGTTTTGATGGCGTTTGTTGGACATTGGGCATATTTAGCCAACACATTCATTGAAATTCAATAGATGATCAAGAAATGTTTGTTGACACACTCAAAAATAGTACTTTACCAGCAATAAATATGGATGAAATGATTATGATCTTTAATATGGGAGTTTATAATCTTTATAGGGATGAAATGATTCATCAAAGAGATTGGATCATAATTGGGAACTCAAAGGATTACTTTTATCAATGTTATAATTTGATAGAAGAATGAGATTGTCATTCTTTAAAATCTCAAGTTTTCATGAGATATTTTGTAGCAGCAACTATTTTCATCGAGAGTTTTAGAGACTGTTTGGCAACACTATTTTTCGGCTTATCAGCTAACTTTTTTACCAAGCACATAACTTTTGTTTTCGCGCACTGAATTGTGTAATAAGCAGAAAAAGTAAGGTTGGTGTTACTTTTCTAACTGTATTGGCTGAGATTATTGTAGATGATTATTTTAGCTATTTTTAAATATAATTTTTTCTTTATTTTATTAATAAAATATATTTTAAAAATTATTTTTTCATAAATCAGCAGAATCAGCCAATGCAGTCACTTCAGTCAGAACTTCATAAATTTCAACAGAATTAGCAAAAACGACTGATTTTTGTGCTACCAAACGGGATCTTAATAAGGGAGTTCTTTGCACACTCCCATAATCATTTTATGTATTCACGGTAGGACTAAGGATGTTTTTACTTGGACTGTAATTTGCTGGTCTGGTCTGGTCTGGTCTGAACTGGTCTGGTAAGGTCTGGTTTCTTTGTATTTTTATAACTATCCAAGTCTGGTCTGGTCTGATCTGAACTGGTCTGGTCTGGGACAAATTACAGTCCAAGTAAAAACATCCTAAATGTTCTTTATCACAGGACAATACTAAATCAATTTTAAATTGACACTTCATCCAATAATATGTTGCCATGTGGCAAATAATTCTTTTATTGATAAGATGTCATATCATTTTTATTTGTGTTCTGGTTTTGATAACTTTTTCGGCCAAATAACTTTTTGAACACTAATCAATAAATCAATAAAATACAAAAACACAAAACACAAAAACACAATATCTTTGAATATCACCATTTCCATTCAAGATATTTGTGACATTAAAACACACAAAAAAAATCTCAATAACATTGATACAATATCTTTTGATTCTTTTCCAATTACGTGGGAAAATCAATAAATATATAAATTTCTTAATTATCAACATATTTATCATTATATGAAATGCCTTTTTTATCTATTTCATATTCATAAAAATATTTTACAACTACTTTTTAGCCTTTTTTTCTCTTCTGAACCAATTGTTTTTTTAAAAGAAAACGAGTTAACTATTATTTATCAAATCATGGTGAAGTTCACAAGTAATACGATCAGGAGAACAGAAGGCCAAATTCGGTGATCAGACAAAAAAAACCACCCTAGCTAGAGCGTGAGCGCAGAACGCCTCGTGTGATAAAAGGAAATGCTCTCAAAGTGCATCCCAAAAGTCCCGTATACGTGCAACTAGAAGCTGTTAAGATCTCCGAAATAGCCTACAAAGAATCTGACTCTACATAAAAAAAATCCAATTGTTGTTCCTTAGCCCAACTTAGAGCCTCTCTTATGGCCAGCAATTCAGCCTCAACCGGAGTACATCCACGCACCCATGGACAGGCTACTCCACCCCGGAACCCCCCCTGCTCGTCCCTAATTATCCACCCTAAGCCACAACTTGAACTTGACTCCGAAGCATCTAATATTAATTTTCAGTCTCCCTGGGGATGGTCTCTGCCACACAGCACTATGAACAGGTACCACCATCCGAAACCCTTCCACAAAAGCCTCCCGACCCTGCCACACCCTTTGATTTCGTTCAAACCAAATACCCCAGCACCCCCACACCAAAGAAAGCAGAACTTCCTCATTCCGCTGCTGGAAATTGACTTCCACCCACTCCAGAAAAGATGATGTCGAGTGCAGCGCCTACTTCCAGCCCAAAATACGCCCAACTTCCACAGCAGCAGGACATTGAGCAAACAGATGCAGCGACGATTCCTCTGCCCCCTTGCACAATCCACAAATCCATGGACAGTTAACCCTCCTGCTGCATAGAGCACACAGGGTTGGAAGAAATCCCAAACAAACTTGCCAGAAGAAAGTCCTGATTTTAGGAGGAATAGACCACTTCCACATTTGAGTCCATCCTATCCACCCTCTTGCTGAAACTTCACCCGTCAGCTTCCGATAGCAACTCCGGACACAAAAATGGTCATCCTTTTTGCTGTTCCACATAAGTCTATCCGGCACTTGACGGTAGCTCAAACTGATTTGTTGTATCAATCTTCTATCCCTGCAGTTAAAGAAATCAGACAAGATATCATTATCCCACCCTTTCCCCTCTTCCCCCAACAGCCCGTTCACACAAGCTTTCCTGAACCAATTGTTCTACCACACTTTTTGCAAAATCCTTCATTCAAATTTCAAATTGACCTCATGGGGATAGACTAAATAGTGTTCCAGATGAAACAAACAAAAACTTTTGTTTTTTTATCGTTATGGGTGACTGGACTATATAGGATCCACAAAACTTTTACAGGCCCTTCTGGCCCTCAGAGAGTTGAACTAGTGACCTTAGAGACATTTTAGTTCTGGGTTCAAACCAATCAAGCTACCCATCCCGGTTAAAAAAGAATGACAAATAGGCGAGATTGACAGATATTGATCCAATATGATATGAACAAGAGCAATGCCGATTTGGCTCTGGATTATGGTTTCATTGATCAAGTCCACATCGTGATGCATTTACGTTAACGCTGGAGATCTCCGAGTCGGATGAGTTTTATAGGGACAAGTTGGACATTGCAGAGTCAGTTGGCTTAGGGGAAACAGCTTACTTTGATATAAAGTTAGGCAAACCTCTTCTCCTCAAATGCTTCCATATTAGAGACTGGTTGCACTTGTTGGTCCCGATTCCTTCCTCCTTGAATCAATATTCTGGAATGCTGTGTGGGGCCACCTGGAACTCCCCATTAGCCGTGCAAACGAGCTGTGCATGTGTAAATTACTAAATTTATCTGTGATGCTTGCTCGTCTGCACTTTCAGGATATAGTACCACTCTTGAAGAGGTAAGTTGCTCACCAGACACACATATCCTATGAAACCCAAGTCTTGATACATACTCTTACATCTATTCTTCTAATTTCTAAATGAGAAAAGAAGCATACGGGACATAAGTGAAAATGATCCAATAGTAACTGGAGAAAAGACAAATCATTTTCTTCAACAATTACATTAGTTGTTAGCTTGAATGCCCGACACACGAGAAAATATAACAAAAGATTGTACATACTGGGCCGGGAGACATGAAATAGTATGATATGTACTAATGTACACCATCTGTTTTTGCATGGCATTACACGAATGATGCTATATTAACAACTCAAGCATGGGATGATAAATAAATGCAGGATGAGGATTAAAAAAGCAGGAAGCATGAGTCCAAGACTTGAGATAGCAGTGGGGGTAAGGAGAGGTGAGAAGAATGTGTTAAGGGAGACAGACAATATATTTAGAGGGAGGGGAGAGGAATTGGACGAGTTAGAATACTACCAAAAGAGGAGGCTCAAAGATCTTGGTCTGGTTGGGGAACAAGGCGAAATTATCTTTAGGGAGCACCACACTTACGCAAATCTCATCTTATTTATTTACATTTAAGTACTCCCACCCTATCCAAAACAATTTACACTTTTGGACTCAACATTTCCTAACTTTGATGGTTGATAATTCAAAAACTACATTAAGTTGTAACATTAGAATACTAATATCATTTCAAAAGTAGTTGCCAAAAGAAATTTGTGAAGAGTGTTCTAATGTTACAACTTAATGTAGTTTATGCTATAAACAATAATGGTTGAAGATCGATAACTATGGGTATTGAAGTTGAAATTTAACAGTATCTATTATTGGATGAAGTGATTTTATGGTGGTGTGTATCCATGTCCATTCTGTATTAGAAAATCTTTTTAAATTTTTACTGTATAATACGTAATATTTAGTTATGTAGGAAAGTTGTTTACCGCTCATGGCTTTCTCAATAAACAAGGTTGATTGTTTGTGGGGAAGCAGAAGAACACACAATTCTTTAAAAGAAAAGAACACACAATTTATTGATAAAGATGGACTGCAGGCATACAATTTTACATTACATTCATACCAAATTTTAACACTCAAACATTCAATGAAAACAATCAAAACTCATCATATCTTTCAAATTCACAAAAAGGACGCCAGATTCAATTCAAAGCAGTCTAACCCGATATCTCAATGGATTTAGCCTCAGGTTTCTTCACTTCCTCCTTAGGAACCGTAACAGTGAGCACGCCATTCTCCATGGACGCCTTCACCTGTTCAGTCTTAGCGTTCTCCTGCAGCCGGAACCTCCGCAGGAACTTGCCTCTGCTACGCTCCACGCGGTGCCACTTGTCCTTCTTCTCTTCCTTCTCCCTGCTCCTCTCTCCGCTGATCTGCAGCACTCTCCCCTCCTCGACCTCCACTTTGACCTCTTCCTTCTTCAGCCCCGGAAGATCCGCCTTGAACACGTGAGCCTCCGGTGTCTCCTTCCAGTCGATGCGTGTGTTCACGAACGCGGACGTCTCGCTGGCCGGGCCACCGGCATTGGCGACGGCGTTAGAGAACGGGAATCCTTCAAACGGATCCCATATGTCGAGAGAGAATGGATCGAAGACGTTGCTCCGGCGACCTCCAAAGATACTTGGAATCAGCGACATTGTATTGATGACAAACAAACAGCTTATAAGTTGGCCTCGTTGTGAGTATGCAATGGACACTTCGAACAGATTTCGTCCGATGCTTGGTCGAAGGCATGGCTAGAGTTTATATACGCGAGAGACTGTGAGTCTGGGATGACGCCAGCACTTTCAGGGAGTTTCCAGAGAACTTTTGTCAATCTTCCATTCTCTGTTCGCCATTGTTCTACACAGTTCCCGACGTTGAGAAACGATTTGGTGATATTCACGTTAGATGTTTTAAGCATAAAATGAGGTTGGGCAGCCCAAAACAAGCCTTTTACTTCTAGTTAAGTTTTTTAGTTATGGGCCGATCCATTCAGTTTGTCTGTATGATTAAAAGAAGACCCAACTTTCCCAGAACTGTAAAGATCTTTTACTTTTATTTCATCCGGATAATATACATTAAGGAGAATTCCTCAAACAGGATGAAATGAAATTTTAATTGTTAAAATCGGACTATAACTTTAAATTCGTTAAATAGGATTGGCTTTCCAATTCCACTTTTAAGGATGTTTTCTTTTGGACTGAAATTTGATGGTCTGGTCTGGTCTGGTCTGTTTAAGTCTGGTCTGGTCTGGTCTGGTCTGTTTAAGACTGGTCTGGTCTGGTCTGAACTGGTCTGGTCTGGTCTGGTAAACGTCTGGTCTCTGTGTATTTTATAACTACGGAAGTCTGGTCTGGTCTGGTCTGGTCTGTTTAAGTCTGGTCTGGTCTGGTCTGGTCTGGTCTGTTTAAGTCTGGTCTGGTCTGGTCTGGTCTGTTTAAGTCTGGTCTGGTCTGGGACTGAAAACAGTCCAAAAGAAAACATCCTAAAGACAAGATGCGGGAGTCGCGCCTACGGTGGTTTGGTCATGTGCGTAGAAGACTGAATGATGCATCTGTCAGGCGTGTTGAGATGTGTGGAGAAGAGGTGAAGAAGAGAGGTAGAGGAAGACCCAAACAGACGTGGGTTAGGGTAGTCCGAAGTGATATGCTTCTTCTTGGATTGGATGATGGTATGACTTTGAAGAGAGCAAAGTGGAGGGCAGGTATTCGTGTGAAGGAGTGATCTCGTATTACTATTTCCCCTCATCTTTTTTTCTTCTTGTTTTTTATTCTTTTATCCTTATATATCACCATTATTTTATCATTTTAGGTATATTCATCTCTTTTTATATTATCTTTATATAATAGTTTATATTTTTATCTTTAATTTCTTTCTTTTCCTTTTGATGGTGATATCATGTATCGATTCATGTTAGCCGACCCCAATATCTTTGGGACTAAGTCTTGGATGTTGTTGTTGTTGTATGCTCCAGCAAGTCAAAATGGCTTGATTGATGGTGTCTAAAAAGCAAACATATTTATATGATGCTTTTTAGTGCAAGGGTTTAAGTGATGGATTACAAAAAAATAGTACTTATATACAAATAGTACTTATATACCTAGTAATAGTATTTCCCTGTTTTTAAGGTTTTTATTTTTTTTAATTTTCTTTTTTTACTTTTTATTATTTTAATATTTTTTCAAAATATTTTAGAATTTTGTTAATATTTTTTACAATTTTTGTATAAGTTAAATATTTTTTATTTATTTTTATTACAAATTAAAATATGATTATCCTATTAAGTTATATTTTAATAGGATAAGAATAGTGTAGGAAAATATGATATATTTTAGTCATATTTCGATAAGATAAATAAAATATTTCTTTTTGTGCATTTCAAGATTACTTTAATCTTGTTTATCGCTATTATCCGTATGCATTCTCATCCAACTTCATTAATGATGGACTAGTTTATCGCTATTGTTCAATTCATATCTCCATGAGGTCGTGGCATTTCCATAAGTAAATACTCCAATGTAGAAGTATATTTGAGCGAGTGTGCTTATGACAACCTTAACATATTGTACTGGTAGAATAGGCTAAGAGTAAAGTAACTAGAAGATATACATATTCTCTCCCTCCCGTAAAGATTGTCATATACTTCCTTTTTGACAATGTCCCACTAAGAGTGTGTAATACTAAATTTGAAAAATTATAGAAATAAGGGTCAGATAGGGTCTCGAACTTGAAAAAAATGTCAAATAAGGCCATATTTAGGATGCTCTGTCCGGCCGACGCTATTTGGGGTGGTTCCCGGTAGAATTTTTTGATGAAATTTTTTGAGAATCTTATTCATTAAGTCTAGTTTATTCATATCAAATTTGAACTAAAACTTTAATCGGGAAGGCATTCAAATGAATTCTTGAAGATAACTGTACCGTTAAAAACGCAGTTATCTTCATGAATTCATTTGAATGCCTTCCTGATTGAATTGTTAGTCTAACTTTAAGTCTAACTTATTAAGTCTAACTTTATCACTTAATAAGTCTAACTCATTTGAATGCCTTCTTGATTAAGTCTAACTTTATCAATTTAATATTAACCACATAAACTTATTTTTCTTAATAATTACATCATATTCTCATTTCTCAACGTTACTAGGACAAGGTATTATTTAATTATGTTTTGATGGCGTTTGTTGGACATGGGCCATATTTAGCCAACACAACACATTCATTGAAATTCAATAGATGATCAAGAAATGTTGGTTGACACATTAAAGCCCTAATAACACTCAAAAATAGTACTATACTAGCAAATGTCTCTTTATAATCTTTACAGCGATAAAATGATTTATCAAATACATTCAAAGATTGAATCATAATTGGGAACTGAAAGGATTACTTTTATCCATGTTATAATTTGATAGAAGAATGAGATTTTCATTCTTTAAAATCTCAAGTTTTCATGAGATATTTTTTAGCAGTAACTATTTTCATAGAGTTCTAATAAAGGATTTGCTTTGCACACTCCCATAATTATTTTATGTATTCACGGTAAGACTAAATGTTCTTTATCAACGGACAACACTAAATCAATTTTAAATTGACACTTCATCCAATAATATGTTGTCATGTGGCAAATAATTCTTTTTTGGGACCTTTTTTTTATAAGATATCATAACATTTTCATTTCTGTTCTGGTTTTGATGACTTTTTCGGCCAAATAACTTTTTGAACACTAATCATTAAAATACAACAACACAAAACACAAAAACACAAAAGCACAACATCTTTGAATATCACCATTTCCATTCAAGATATTTGTGACATTAAAACAAAAAACAAATCTCAATAACATTGATACAATATCTTTTGATTCTTTTCCAATTACGTGGGAAAATCAGTAAATATATAAATTTCTTAATTATCAACATTTTTATCCTTATATGAAATGCCTTCCTCGTTTGAGAAAGTTAGATCTTGTTTTGAAATGCCTTTTTTCATCTATTTCGTTCGTATTCATAAAAATATTTTCAACTTTTCATTTTCCTTTCATAGGAATAAACATTTTTTTACACAAATTGACCACTTCTTTTTAGCCTTTTTTCCTCTTCTGGACCAATTGTTTTTTTTAAAGAAAAAGATTTAACTATTATTGAACAAATCATGATGAAATTCACAAGTAATACAATCAGGAGAAACAAAATGCCAAATTCGGCGATCAGACAAAGAACATGCCACCCTAGCTAGAGCGTGAGCGACTCTGTTCGCAGAATGCCTCGTGTGATAAAAGGAAATGCTCTCGAAGTGCATCCGAAATAGCCTCCAAGCATTCTGACTACATAAAAAAAATCCAATTGTTGTTCCTTAGCCCAACTTAGAGACTCTCTTATGCCCAACAATTCAGCCTCAACCGGAGTACATCCACGCACCCATGGACAGGCTACTCCACCCCGGAACTCCCCCTGCTTGTCCCTAATTATCCACCCAAAGCCACAACTTGAAGTTGACACCGAAGCATCAAATATTAATTTTCAGTCTCCCTGGGGATGGTCTCTGCCACACAGCACTACAAATAGGTACCGCCATCTGAAGCCCACCTCCTTTCTTCTGTGCCTCACTCCGCCCTTCCGCAAAAGCCCTCGCCCGGTGCACTATCTGAATCGGGGAAGCCTCCCGACCCTGCCACACCCTTTGATTTCATTCACACCAAATACCCCAGCACCCCCACACCAAAGAAAGCAGAACTTCCTCATTCCGCTGCTGGAAATTGACTTCCACCCACTCCAGAAAAGATGATTGCGAGTGCAGCGCCTCCTTCCAGCCCAAAATACGCCCAACTTCCACGGCAGCAGGACATTGAGCAAACAGATGCAGTGACGATTCCTCTGCACAATCCACAAATCCATGGACAGTTAACCCTACTGCTGCGTAGAGCACACCGGGTTGGAAGAAATCCTGAACAAACTTTCCAGAAGAAAGTCCTGATTTTAGGAGGAATAGACCACTTCCACATTTGAGTCCATCCTATCCACACTCTTGTTGAAACTTGACCCATCAGCTTCCGATAGCAACTCCGGACAGAAAAATGGTCATCATTTTCGCTGCTCCACATAAGTCTATCCGGCACTTGACGGTAGCTCAAACTGGTTTGTTGTATCAATCTTCTATCCCTACAGTTAAAGAAATCAGACAAGATATCATTATCCCACCCTTTCCCCTGTTACCCCAACAGCCCGTTCACACAAGCTTTCCTGAACCAATTATTCTATCACACTTTTTGCAAAATCCTTCATTCAAATTTCAAATTGACCTCAAGGGGATAGACTAAATAGTGTTCCAGATGAAACAAACAAAAACTTTTGTTTTTTTACCGTTATTGGTGACTGGACTATATAAGATCCAAAAAACTTTTACAGGCCCTTCTGGCCCTCTGAGAGTTGAACTAGTGACCTTAAAGACATTTTAGTTCTGAGTTCAAACCAATCAAGCTACCCATCCCGGTTAAAAAAGAATGACAAATAGGCGAGATTGACAGATTTCGATCCAATATTATATGAACAAGAGCAATGCCGGTTTGGCTCTGGATTATGGTTTCATTGATCAAGTCCACATCATGATGCATTTACGTTAACGCTGGAGATCTCCGAGTGGGATGAGTTTTATGGGGACACAAGTTGGACATTGCAGAGAGAGTTAGTTGGTTTAGGGGAAACAACTTACTTTGATATAAAGTTAGGAAAACCTCTTCCCCCCAAATGCTTCCCTCTTTGAGACAGGTTGCACTTGTTGGTCCCGATCCTTTCCTCCTTTAATCAATATTCCGGAATGCTTGCTCGTTTGCACTTTCGGAATATAGTACCACTCTTGAAGAGGTAAGTTGCTCACCAGACACACATATCCTATGAAACCCAAGTCTTGATACATACTCTTACATCTATTCTTCTAATTTCTAAATGAGAAAAGAAGCATACGGGACAAAAGTGAAATAGTAACTGGAGAAAAAACAAAAAACAAAATTCTTCAACAATTACATTAGTTGCTAGCTTGAATGCCAGACACGAGAAAATATAACAAAAGATTGTACATACTGGGAGACATGAAATGGCATTATATGTACTGATGTACACCATCTGTTTTTGCATGGCATTACACGAATGTGATATTAACAACTCAAGCATTTTCTGAACAGAAAAAAAAACTAAAGCATTAGAATATGGGATGATAAATAAATACAGGATGAGAAGATTAAAGTGAAGCAGGAAGCATGAGTCCAAGACTTGGCAAATACAAGGCGAAAGTATCTTTAGGGAGCACCACCCTTACGCAAATCTCAAAGATACCAACCACCCTTACGAAAGTATTTCACTTTTGGACTCAACATTTCCTAACTTTGATGGTTGATAATTCAAAAACTACATTAAGTTGTAACATTACAACACTCTTTCACAAATTTATTTCAGCAACTTCTTTTGAAATGATATTAGCATAGTTTATACTATAATAACTTATACTATAATTGATAATGGTTAAAGATCGATAACAATGGGGATTAAAGTTGAAATTTAACAGTATCTATTATTGGATGAAGTGATTTTAGAGATAATTCTCCAAATAGGATCAAATAATGTTAAGAGTTCAAGAATAGGACTCTAATGTTAAGTTATCTTCCGTAGGACTAAAAAGAGTTAGATAGACAAAACTATCCTTAATGAATAAATCAGTATTTATTAACAAAGCAATTAAAATAATAGAAATAAAAATGACAACAGGCCTAGACTGTACGATGCAGCCTCTGCTCCATGAACACAGCCATCTCCAACGTCACTGCTGCCACCTCTGTCGGCGCCTCTGTCGGCGCCTCCGCCGGCGATGTCGGCGCCTCCGCCGGCGATGTCGGCGCCTCCGCCGTCGATGTCGGCGCCTCCACCGTCAATGTCGGCGCCTCCGCCGGCGATGTCGGCGCCGCCTCCGGTTCCACTGAAGTCATCTCTGCCTCTGTTGGAGTCACTGTTCGACGCCTCCACCAGCGTCGCCGCCCCCCTCCACCGGCGTCGCCCCCCCACCGGTGTCACTGATGGCCGCCTCCACAGACGTCGCCGCCGGCCGCTTCACCACCGTCCACCACCAAATCTGAGATCTGATTTGTGATTTGTTAATATTGACATCTTGCAATTGTATTGCCATCCTGAAGGAAGAAAGAAATAAGATGACATTTTCAATTTGAAAAATGGCATTAATGTCTTTCATAAGAGTATGTTAGAATAACAATGACATTAACGTATAAAAATATGACATTTATGGACATCAAACATGGCATTTATAGATATAAAAAATGACATTTATAGATATAAAACCTGGCACTTACACCACTCCCAAATTCGAAATTATGGTATTCTCATATGAAATTATGGTATTACCATATAAAAATGTTTTCCTTAAATTTAAATTGTAAAAATATGACATTTATGGATATAAAACATGGCATTTACAGATATAAAAATGGCATTTATAGATATAAAACATGTCACTTACATACACCACTCCCAAATTCAAAGTTATGGTATTCTCATATGAATATATGGTATTACCATATGAAAATATTTTCCTTAAAATTTAAAATGCAAAATTCGAGAATAAATAGTAAAGTGAGTGGCATCTTCACAAATGTAATTAAAATGGCTTTATTTGCCAAAAAGGGGGAAAAATTACAGTATGTAATTCCACAAAAGTGCCATTTCCGGTTTCAAATTGATTAATTTTCAACTCTAAAATAAATTAATCGAAATTAATGAATAAAAATCGGATCTAGGTTTTTTTTTTGCACTGGACATCCGAGTTTTGAAATACAAAATTTTCAAAGTAAATAAAATAATTAATAGAGAATAAGAAAAAAAATCAAAAAAGAAGAAGAAAAGAGAGGTGGAAGGAGGAGGATAGGAGAAGAGGAGAACACACCTGGTCGGCTTGCCGGGGGCGAGCTGGTTCTTGCGTCCCCTTCGCCGGAATTTTTAAAGTAGATGTGTACAATATTTTTTAATGCCGCCCATGTAGCTTCCGTCTTCTACGTTTCTAGCTTCATCTGCCTATTTCCATGGTTGCTTCTGCAGTTCTGCTTAGTTTGGCTAAGATCTAAATCTGCTGGAAGCTTGAAAAAATTAGATCTAAAGAATAGAGAAGGAAGATAAGGTAAATGATTGAGGGTGAGAGATGAGAGAGGAGATTTGTCGATGGAAAATTATTACTCCGTAGATCTGAGTGATGGTGAGGAGAGATGTTAGATGGTAGAGAAAAGATAGTTCTAAAAAACGGGGGGTACGTGTGAAGAAGGAAGAGAAAAATTAAATGTGAGGAGAGTAGAATGGGAATGAAGAGTCCTATCTTGGGAAGAAAAAAGAAACGGTCCTATTTTGGAATTATTACTTTAATTTAATCCTATTCAAGTCAAATACTTGTGATTTTATGGTTGGAGTGTAATAGCGTATACATGTTCATTCTGTATTAGAAATTAAAATCTTTTTAAAATTTTACTGTATAATACCCGTATTTAGTTATTATGTAGAATAAATTTTTAACGTTCATGGCTTTACTGTGTATCAATTAGATTTCTCAATAAACAAGGTTGATTGTTTGTGGGGAAGACACTATCTTCCTATATCTTCCTATATACAAAAGGAAGTGGAAAAGCAGCTCAATTTCCCGCCTAAAATGCTGAATTACAAATATGGGTCGGGTATGACCCGAGTCTGCAAAGAACTTCACTGCTATGCAATATTGTTGTGGGCCAGCGTTAATAAATGCTTTTTTGATGGGTGTCATAGATTGTTGTCCAGTCCATTGCAACTTATGGGGTTAGTAGACATTGAAACCCGTGTTATCAAATCAATTAAGATCTCTTTTTGGAATTCTCAATATCAATTACGAAGTACTCCGTCCCATTTATATTGTCTCGGAAGAGGGTGACACGATTATTAAGAAAAGTGGGTTTGTGTGGTTAATATTAATTGATAAAGTAAGAATAAAGTAAAAATGATTTAAAGTCACACAAACTTTGCCAAATATGTTATGAGACAATATAAGTGGGACTTCCTAAAAAGATAAAACGGGACAAAATAAATGGGACGGAGGAAGTACAAAATATTTTAAAATTTCAAATTTGTGTTCAATTCACCTTTATCAGTTTTATGTTTACTATTCTGTTTAGTCTGTTTAGTCGCAATCAATAACGATGAGTCCAATCACATTTCCATTCTGATGGTAAATTTATTTAATGCATTGTACTGATCATATCTGTTGCTTCCCACTTCGTATTATCTATTGGGTATTACGATGTTACAATTTTCAAATTACGAGATGAGTGCAACTCAAATCCTACTATAAAAGAGGGAGATTCAGAGACCTAAACGTTTACCACATCTCACCTCAACCATGGTATTTGTCTCTCTGGGCATCGGGCATGTGGAAGAAGTAAGTTTTTATGTTTGGACATCTATTTTTTTATTTTGTTTTTGTGTAATAATATAATAATAATAATAATAATAATAATTATTATTATTATTATTATTATAGAAAAACAAGAATAAAAAATATTGATAGTCACAAATGGGTTCTCTTTGAATATATTTCAAATCTCTTATGGTTCAAGAATAGTACTCCGTATATAAACTGTATGATACCAATTTACCACAATGTATACTCAATGCTACTCGATTTATGTAACTAAGAAGTACTCCCTCCGTCCCGAATTAAGTTGCAAACTTAGACCAGCATAAGAATTAAGGAATGACAATAAATGATGCTTGCTTTTTACACTTTTGTCATTCAATCCTAAAAAGTAGATGCTTTTAAGTTGATGAGGAAAAGTAAAAGTAAAGGTAAGTTTGTCACTTGTTATTATGTATGTACCTAAAATGTAACGTGAAAAATCATTTTGGGACAACCAAAATAGAAAATTTTGCAAAACAAATTGGGACGGATGGAGTATTAATAACAAGTATCCACTTCAAAAATAAAGTAAACATCAACATTTAAATTGAAAGTTAAATATATTTCACAAAACCACAAAATCATTATTTTCAAGTCAACGAGGATGCATAAAAAGACGACTTGCTACGTAGAAGTATTTCAGTTTTAGAAATACTTATGATTATATGCTTTTTGACTACCAACTATACACACATCCTATGGATACCAAACCTTTTTAGTGTAGTTGAGAATAATAGTAGATAATAATTAAAAGTTATTGATAGTAATGGAAATATTTATGATATAACACATGCTTTGTTCAGGGAGGTAATATCCATTATTCAGTGAAGACGCAGCAGCTAAGGCTGTACAATTCAAAAATCAAAGAAAATGGAGTCAATGCATACAACCATTTATGGTGGTGGATAACGATCATGCCTATAAAACTAGAAATCAAGTATACATGTTGTTCATCAGTAAAACTCAATGACACAAACAAAGTGTATGATAGTTGGTTGATCTAGGATTGTTTTTTGCATCTAAAGTATATGATGAAAAACTATATAGATATACACTCAAATTTCAGAATATGCGTAAATAGCCACTTTCCAAACTAACACCTCGAAACATACACAAAATATTTTTTACAAATTTTGTTTTGTTTGTTTTATTTCGTAAGCTATATTCTAAAAACAAATCTCAATAACATTGATACAATATCTTTTGATTCTTTTCCAATTACGTGGGAAAATCAGTAAATATATAAATTTCTTAATTATCAACATTTTTATCCTTATATGAAATGCCTTCCTCGTTTGAGAAAGTTAGATCGTTTTGAAATGCCTTTTTTTTCATCTATTTCGTTCGTATTCATAAAAATATTTTCAACTTTTCATTTTCCTTTCGTAGGGATAAACATTTTATACAACAATTGACTACTTCTTTTTAGCCTTTTTTTCTCTTCTGGACCAATTGTTTTTTTTGAAAGAAAAAGATTCAACTATTATTGAACAAATCATGATGAAATTCACAAGTAATACAATCAGGAGAAACAAAATGTCAAATTCGGCATTCAGACAAAGAACATGCCACCCTAGCTAGAGCGTGAGCGACTCTGTTCGCAGAATGCCTCGTGTGATAAAAGGAAATGCTCTCGAAGTGCATCCGAAATAGCCTCCAAGCAATCTGACTCTACATAAAAAAAATCCAATTGTTGTTCCTTAGCCCAACTTAGAGACTCTCTTATGCCCAGCAATTCAGCCTCAACCGGAGTACATCCACGCACCCATGGACAGGCTACTCCACCCCGGAACTCCCCCTGCTTGTCCCTAATTATCCACCCAAAGCCACAACTTGAAGTTGACACCGAAGCATCAAATATTAATTTTCAATCTCCCTGGGGATGGTCTCTGCCACACAGCACTACGAATAGGTACCGCCATCTGAAGCCCACCTCCTTTCTTCTGTGACTCAATCCACCCTTCCGCAAAAGCCCTCGCCCGGTGCACTATCTGAATCGGGGAAGCCTCCCGACCCTGCCACACCCTTTGATTTCATTCACACCAAATACCCCAGCACCCCCACATCATTTTCGCTGCTCCACATAAGTCTATCCGGCACTTGACGGTAGCTCAAACTGGTTTGTTGTATCAATCTTCTATCCCTACAGTTAAAGAAATAAGACAAGATATCATTATCCCACTGTTGGGAAAAAACACTCCGGACTTTCCCGCTTCGTGAAGTTAAGATATGCACTTAGGAAATAAGGTAGCAATGGGAGCACACGATTTAAATTCTCCAATATGGAGATTCTTCCACTATACAAAAGAATAGTAGGGTATACAAGGATGTTACAAAATTGTCTCACTCAATGGTGGCTCACTCAAGCTTGAGGATGATGTCTTCCAAAGCTATCTCTCTTCTCTCTCAAAGAGACTCTCTAACTTTCTCACTCTAGAAGTGGATTCACTCTTGCTAGGATGGTTAGGAATGAATCCCCCTACCCCTATTTATACTACTCCACCTTCACAATGAATGGTGGGGATGAATTCTATCTAAGGGTGGAGATTGATTCTCTAGAATGCTCCACACACTCTAGGAGTCTCTATACTCTTCCACTCTCTTCCATATCCTTCCATACTCTTCCATAGGCTTCTGGAAGGTTCCACACATCTCTAGAATATTCTAGAGGATTCCACACTGTTCCACAAGCTTCTAGAGAGTTCTAGACTTCTCTAGGATTCTCCAGAACGTTCTAGAAAATTCTAGAAAGCTTTAGAATTTTCTAGAACCTCTCCAATTAAGAAGGGATCCCAACAAATCTCCCCCTCGCGACTTAATTGGGGGGTAGTAGCAAACCTGCACCTTGACAGCAATCTTCGAACTTCTTTTTCGGTATTACCTTGGTCATCATGTCTGATCAGTTCTCGTCGGTGTGAACCTTGTCAAGATGCAATTTCTTTTCCTCGAGGACTTCTCGGATCCAGTGATACCTTGTGTCAATGTGCTTTGTGCGGGAATGAAATGTTGAGTTTTTCGCCAAGTAAATTGCGCTTTGATTATCACACTTCAACACGTACCTTTCTTGATCTATTCCCAGCTCGAGCAGAATGTTCTTCATCCACAACATCTCCTTGCAAGCTTCAGTAGCTGCGATGTACTCTGCCTCTGTGGTGGATAATGCAACACACTTTTGCAGCTTTGATTGCCAGGAAACAGCTCCCCCTGCAAAAGTAGTTAGGTAACCCAATGTTGATTTCCTTGAATCAATATCACCGGCCAAGTCTGCATCTGTGTATCCTTCTAACACAGGTTTTCCTTTTCTAAAGCATAAGCATCTTTTGGAAGTTCCTCGTAAATATCGGAGGATCCATTTGACCGCTACCCAATGTTCATTCCCAGGGTTGGCCAAGAAGCGACTGACGACTCCAACTGCATATGCGATATCTGGTCTTGTGCATATCATTGCATACATGAGACTGCCTACTACCGATGAGTATGGAATCTTCTTCATTTCCTCCATTTCTTTCTCATTTGTTGGACTTTGCTTCGAACTCAACCTGAAGTGTCCAGCAAGTGGTGTGTTTACCGGCTTTGATTTGTTCATGTTGAATCGTTCCAACACTTTCTCAATGTACCTCTCTTGGGATATCCACAACAGTCTCTTCGATCTATCACGAGTTATTCTCATCCCAAGGATTTGTTTAGCCGGTCCCAAATCTTTCATGGCGAAATTCTTGCTTAAATCCTTTTTCAAGGCATCTATCTTTATGCGATCTTGTCCAATGATTAACATATCATCAACATAGAGTAGAAGTATGAGGAAGTCGCCACGTTCATACCTCTTTATGAAGACACAATGATCGCTTTTCGTCTTTGTAAAGTCATGCTCTTCCATGAAGGATTCAAACTTCTTGTACCATTGCCTCGGTGCTTGCTTGAGGCCATATAAACTCTTCATGAGGCGAC